>MU712802.1:0-11551 GCA_026770625.1 Nicotiana glauca
AGCTCTTTCTTCCAGTTGGCATATATTATCTCCAAGAATTGTGCATGATCACTATATATGTTGAAGAATCTGAATAGTATTCTGATGCTATGATTCATAGTATTCAATGTCAGTAGCATTGGGGCATGATTTGATATTGTAACGACCGTCCAGTCGTTCTGAGCAATTGCACTTTGCTCGGTAGTTTTTGGGCATAATTCACTCTGTATGATGTATTATGACACATGTGAATCATTGATTTGGTTCTCAGGTTATTCAAAATTTATTTGGAAGAATGATTCTTAACTAGAAGCTTTAAATTTGAATGGTTTGACTAAGTTTGAATATTTATTAATTGACCTCGGATTGGATCTTTGATGGTTCCGTTTGCTCCTCCGGGTAATTTTGGACTTAGGAGCACATCTGGATCGTGATTTGGAGGTCCATAGTGGAATTTGACTTGAAATGGCGAAAGTTGGCATTTTGGAAAGTTTTACTGGGAGTGGACTTTTGATATCAGGGTCGGATTCTGATTCTAGAAGTTAGAGAAAGTTCGTAATTTCAAGTGTGACTTGTGTACAAAATTTGAGGTCAATTGGATGTGATTTGATATGTTTCGATATCAGTTGTGGAAGTTGAGGTTTCAAAGTTCAATGAGTTTGAACCTCGAGTAGGTTCATATTATGTTATGTGACTTGTTGGTATGTTTGGACGGGGTCCCGAGGGGCTCGGGCGTATTTCACATTGATTTTAGATTTTTTCTTCAATGTTGCTATTGTTGGTTCTGGTGTGATCGTACCTGTGGTTGGTATGCGCAGCTGCGGTGGTTGTAGAAGCGACAAAGTGGTCACATGAGTGAAAGTAGTTCTAGGTAAGGAAGACCACAAAAGCATTGATTTGGGCCCATATGCGGATGCGAAGGTTATCCGTAGGTGCGGATGGTGGCTCGCACCTGCGATGTCGCAGAAGCGGGTATGTTGTCCGCATGTGCGAGGGTCGAGTACTCAGTTGATTCCACATAAGCGGAGGTTATGTCGCAAAAGCGATGCCGCAGAAGCGGCTAATGTGTTTCACAGATGCGAAAATGCTGGACAGAATGTTAAATACAAGGGTTCACGGTTTTGGTTTCATTTTTACATTTCCAAGTGCGGATTGGGGAGATTTTGGAGGAAATTTCTTCACAAGGATTGGGGTAAGTGTTCTACACTCGGTCTTGGTTATATTTCATGAATCTATCTTTGATTTTAGAGAGGAAATTGGGGGGTTTGGCCTAAAGTTTCATAATGTTAATTTTTGAGTTTTGAACACCAATTTAGGAGTCGTATTTGAGTAAAACTAGTATGGTTGGACTCATAATTGAATGGATTGTCGGATTTTGTGAGTTTTTTTGAGTTTCCAGGCGTGGGCCTGGGTGTATTTTTGACCAAATTTGGGGTTTGATGTAGGATTTTATCTTTATCATTTGTACTTGTTTCCTTGGGATTTATCTGGTGTATTTGAGTTGCTTTTGGCTAGTTTTGAGCCGTTTGGAGGTTGCTACGCGTGTGATAGCATTCTTAGAGCATTGCTTGGCTTGCTCGGCATTTGAATTGGCTTGTTTGAGATAAGTAACTCTTCTAAACTTAGTGCTGAGGGTATGAACACTCAGTGAGCGCAATTACCTACTGAGTGTGAGTGCCGAGTGACTGGGAGGACCGAGTGGCTGTGAGGACTGAGTGACTGTGAGGACTGAGTGACCGGGAGGACTGAGTGAATTGACACTCTAAGAGTATTCATATGGTTTTATTACTGAGTCGTGTCACATTTGACATGCACATGACATACATGCATAGAGATGTATTTTCTTCATATTGTACGGTATCACGTCATTCATGAATTTTTGTTACACACATTGATATATGGTCATAGAGAGGTATCTCCCATATGCTATCTGGAGAGAAAATGAAACATCATATTTAATGCTGAAAGGATTTTTGGGAAAAAGTTACAGTTTTCAAACTTACTCATATTTTTGACAATTTCGGTAAAGGATTTAGGATTTCATTGGTATACTTGAAAGGAAGAACTGTTTTCGGAAAACTATGAAAAGGCTGAACATTTTATCTCTGGGCTACTTCTTTGTTTACTTGCATTACATTGTTATGAACTGCTATTGGTTATTGGCGTTAGACCCAACCTTGTTCCAGCTCGTCATTACTTTAAACCTAAGGTTAGGTTTGTTACTTATTGAGTACATGAGGTCGGTTGTACTCATACTGCACTTTCTGCACATTGCGTGTAGATTTCGAATGTCGATGTTGTTGTGTTCAACGTAAGCTGGATTAGAAGATGTACCTACATTTCGGTTGTAGCTGCCTACTATCATGATAGCTTTAGATTATAAAACTCTGTTTATGTACTTTTCAAATAGAAGACGTATTTATTTCCTATCAGTTTTGTAATCTCTACTCTTAGAAGCTCATGATTTGTACTACTAGTCCTTGGGAAAATATATAAGATTCAGATAATTCTTTTATTTAATTGTCTTTTTAATATTATTAAAATTGGATAGTTATTAGTGAATTTTGGATCGTGACAGATATGTTAGGGAGATCATATTCTAGGATAATATGGCCCCACAACCCTATTAGATCCTTGTTGTTTGTTTGACCATGTGAAGAATTCTCCTTTCCATTGTAATGTGCTTAGTAGAGTAGTAGCAATGGAGTTTGAGAGATCCTTCACTTCATTGAAATTTACCAGATGACAGCTCATTCTATCAGTGGCAGCAATATTGCATTGAAATCCCCACATACTAACCATGGACATGAGTAGTGTGTGAAATATTTTAAAGAGTGTCCCTAGAGATCTCCTGTCCTCCATAGTGTTGAATCTATAGACAACTGTCAGACCACATTGGAATTTAGAGGATAAATCTTTAACTTCACAATAGATTAGTTGAGCTTCCATTTTCAGCATCAACCACATTCTTTCATTAGCAACAAAGAAGTAGTTATTAAGTATACCCCAAGTAGGGGCGATAGCTTTTAGCAATTTGTGGACATCTGTGATGCTTAACCTTGGTTTCCAGTAGCTCCATCAGTTTGATAATTTTTACTTTATATACTTCTTCAACTCTCTCTGTTTGTGCAGTTTAGTTACACCTCTAGTATTCCATATAAGTCAAGTCATTGAGAATTTGTTTACCTCCTAAGTATGGAGGCTTAACTTGTCCGGTGCTCTGATCCTCTCTTTGTAAAGTCAAAGTCTTCTAGCCTTAGAGTTACTAGCTATAGCAGCACTCAAGTGTGGGAAGTTGATCAGGTTCAATTCAGGACTTGGCATTTTCTCCTTGCATTTAGAAGCATTCCCAACTGTTCCATCTGGAGTTGATACTTTGGATTGAGAATCCATTTATTTTTGTTAATATTTTCCTTCATTGATAACTTGTCTAGGCTGAGCTACCTTAAGATGATCCACCTACTGATTGTCCGTAGTTGACTAGTTGATGGCAATTCTTTAGGCTTTCATTACTGTACCACCTTTTTTGGTGCACCTCTTCTCTTGTTGTGTATTTTCTTATCCAGAGGATGTTGCTCAAGTTTCCGCAGGGAAAAGACATGTCCTATAATTAAGCATTGAGGATATAATTGGGGCTTCCATTCAACTTTCACCTCCTGCAGAAACTTTTGTCCATTGGGTTCCATAATTGTAATTTTGTGAAGCAGTGGCATGGAAACATTCACTTCACTTAGAATTCTGACATATGAAATTCTAGTTTGTTTAGTTGTACACTGATCAACAAATAAAGACTTCCCCAAATCACTAGCAATTCTTCCCAAGGAACCACATCCTCATCAACTTATAGGCAATTTTGGGAACTTGACCTGTAATGAGATCTCAATCATAAACTCATGGATAAAATCAAAAGCATGATTCCATGGTTCCAAAATAATTGATCGATTTCGAATGATATAGGGTACAAACAAAAGGATCTCATTCATATCCTTAGTATCTTGAAATCTTACCACATAATAACCATCCTCATGAAAATACATATCCGATGTATCTATGTTATTCCACGTCTGGGATACATACCTGTGCATGAGGGAATACCTTGGGGTCTCACCCATAACATATACAATAAGGGCATTCTTCCATTTTTCTGATTCCTTATCCACCTCAGATTTTTCTAATTGCACTATAATTTCTCCATTAACTATTTAAGGGGGAAATAGGTTAGAGTCATACCATTTTCCGCAACACTATTTCCAACAAATAAACAGTTCCATTTAGGTTTGTTCTTAGGTGGCTCTTATGCTGTAGGAATTTCCTAATTTGCTTCCTTAATTGCTGGACTACTCTGTTCGGGGGTTTTAACACTTTGTGCCTAAGTAGGCAGATTAACCATCATAGCCTCTAATAGAATCGATTAGGGGTGGAAATTCAGTATTTTGGTATTCAATTTATCAATTGTGTATACCAGATATCGTACCAAAGTAGTTCGGTACGGTTCGACATTTCTTACTTTGGTCCGATACAGTTTCGGTACAGTTTCGGTTTGATACACTAACGGAATAGATGATAAAACTAAGGAAGATTTAGGGTGAAGGACCTTAAACATCATACCATGTCGCCAAAGTTAAGTAGGAAAAGCCACTGTTGGCCTTAAAATAAAGTGCCCAGTAACAAAGTTCATTCAATCAAAACCAAAATCAAGCAATGTTCCATTCTAGATAGGAAGTTCCTTATCTAAAATATTCCCAGATATAACCAACCGTTGCATCATGCATCATTCATCCTCTGTCTTTTATTAAGCTTAGGATTGTAAAATAAAAGCTACAAGTTCCAGTTCAAAAAGTTGACATCCCTGCATCTAGAGCTGCTTTTCATTCTGTAACGACCCGACAGGTCGTTTTGAGCATTTACATATTGTTTAAATATTTTAAGTCTTGAATAGCTTCATATGATGTATTATGACCATTGTGTATTGTCGGCTTTGGTTTTCAGGTGTTTCCAGATTAGTTCGGAAGAATGAATTTCATGTTGGAAGCTTAAATGAAAAGAGATGATCAGAGTTTGATTTTTGAGCAAACAACTCCGGAATGGAGTTTTTATGGTTTCAATAGCTTTGTATGGTGATTTCGGACTTAGGCGTATGTCTGAAATCAGATTTGAAAGTCCGTAGGACAATTCGGCGCATTTTAGCGAAAGTTGGAAAATAGAAGATTTTTGAAAAAGTTTGACCGGGAATTGACTTTATTGGTATCGGGGTCAAAATTCAATTCCAGAAATTGGAACAGCTCCATTATATCATATCACGACCCAAAAATCCCTCCGAAGGAGTCGTGATGGCACCTACTCTCTAAACTAGGTAAGCCTAACATTAAATGAAATTACATTGATATTTACTAACCTTAAATTAAATTACTCTGAACATATTACAATTCCCAAAATCGGTGGTACAAGTCAAAAGCATTTCTAAGATTAGTTATACAAAATAAATACGTCACTATTCCGAAATAAAAAGAACCAATGAAAATAAGTACAACTGAAGGTGACTCCGAGGCCTGCGAACGCAGTAGCAGGTTTACCTTGAGTCTCCGCCACGACGATCCGCACAGGTACTATTGACCAATGTAATGATCCGAGCGGTCATTTTTAGAACTTCATGCCCGATTCCCTAATAACTACTTCCCCTAAGTCCTTTTCTGCTATTTTAGGTTGTCGGGACGTTCGACATTGAGTTTCGGAGAGTTTTGGGACACTTAGTCCCTAAATGAGAGCTTAAGTGTCGAAAAATGGTTTGTAGTCGGAACAGTGTGAAGACGACCTCAGAATGGCAATCCGATGGTTCCGTTAGCTTCGTTAAGTTATTTTAGGGTTGGTAGCGTGTTCGGAATGTATTTTGGAAGTTCGTAGCTCATTTACGCTTAAAATGCCGAAGTTTGTATTTTTGAAGTTTCCGGTCCGATAGTGAGTTTTTGATCCGAGGGTCAGAATAGAATTCTGGAACTTGCAGTATCTCTGTCATGTCATTTGGGAGGTGTGCGCAAAATTTCAGGTCATTCGGACGTGTTTTGGTTAGGTTTTTGATCGAAAGCGTGTTTTGTTGGAAATTGAAGTTCTTAGGCTTGAATCTTTGATTAATTCAGGTTTCCGACAGTTTTTAGGTGTTTTCAAGATTGGTACAAGTTTGAATAAGGTATTAGGTGGTTTTGGTGTTTTTGATTAAGGTCCCGGGGGCATCGGGATGATTTCGGGTGGTTAACGGAAAATTTTAGAAGTTGAGAGGTAGCAGTTTTGCTGCTTCTGGTATCTTTTCGCTTCTGCAGCTTGGGAACCGTAGAAGCGGAGCCGCAGAAGCGGCCTTGGCTTCGCAGAAGCGACTTTTTGTCATACTCCAGGAACTCGCAGAAGCGGTAGGAATTCCGCAGAAGCGAATCCACTTCTGCGAAATGGGAATCGCAGAAGCGGAAGCTGGGATTTTAAAGGAAGCCGCAGAAGCGGCCAGTGTTTCGCATAAGCGGGACCGCAGAAGCGGTATTCACTGTGCAGATATAGAAATTCGAGGGTTTTGATTTCATAAGTTAGAGAACTCAATTTGAGCTCGGGTAAAGGCGATTTTGAGGGGGTTTTGAAGAGAAAATCATTGGGTAACGTTTCTTTGATCCCTTTTTGTTATATTTCATCATTACATAGTTAAATACATCATTGGAATTCGAATTTAGGATAAAAAATTGGATAATTTGGGGTAAAACTTCATTGGCTAAACTATTGAGTTTTGAGTGGGCATTTGACCTTCAATTTGGGAGATTTTATATGCTTAGACTCATGAGAGTACGAGGGGTCTGAAGATGTAAGAATTATCCGATTCCCGAGATGTTGGATTGAGGGGCGTTTTGCTCATTTTACATAATTTCGCGCTTTAGCTTTGAATTAAATAGTAGAATCAACTGTTTGAGATGTTACTTACAATGTATGATTTAGTTGAATAGATTTGGGCCATTTGGAGTCGAGTACTCGTGGCAAGAACGTGGTTGCTAGTTGATTTTAGCCGGTTCGAGGTTAGTATCTTGCCAAACCTTGTGTGGGGAACTTCCCCTTAGGATTTGAGTCTTCTTTGTTGATTGTATTCTTTGTACGCGAGGTGACGAGTGCGAGCTCAAATTTATTTGTGGAAAATTGCCCCCTTTAGGCTCTTAGATCCTTGCAATCACCGAATATGAAGTTGTTCTTGATACGATTGAGTTACCTGTTATTAGTTTCACCTCTACATGACTTACTTGGAATTTATTTGCCCTTTTTGGTTATTCTTGTTACCTAATTGACTTTTACTTGTTCAACTGTAGACATTTACCATTCTATAGTCACATTATCATTCCTAACTGTTTGTCTTTAGTTGGAAAGCATCATTTCTATCTCTCGTGTAAATGATTGGTCTTAATTGGAAAGGAGTTAGATATCCTATGTTTAGTTGATATTTTCCTTAATTGTAATTATTTGATTCATGTTAACTTCCTTGTTGTTGAACTGAGTCTTATGAAATCGTTGTTTCGTATTATTTCTCCCTTGTTGAGTTGTCCTTATTGCGCTTAGTATTTCTCGGTTACGGTTATTTCTTATGAGTTAGTTGTACCATCTTTTGGTGAACGGAATTCCGTGAGTTGATTCTCTTGCTTTGTTCCTATATATATATTATCATTTGTTGTGTTGTACTTGAGATCGTGATGCACGAGGTTTCTACCGTGCGGTTGATGATATTGTGATGCACGAGGTTTTTGCCATGCGGTTGTTTCTACTGTGATGCACGAGGTTTCTACCGTGCGGTTGTTGGTGAAGGGTGGCACGAGGTCTTTGCCGTGCTATTGTTGTTATTGATGTTTTGCACATGCGGCGTAATAAGGCGGGATATGTTATATGCTTATATGTGGGATGCGCATGTGGCAGAATGAGGTGGGACATTGTTATGCACGTGTGGCGAAATAAGGTGGTGCCTATTATATTATTAATTGCACACGTGGCGAAATAAGGTGGGCTATGTTAGGGATTGATATTATAGAATTGTGGCGGCCTGTGGTGGCATCTCTATTTTTTTATATTGTGATTGTGGGTTGCTTACCTGTATGAGCGTTACCGCTTGGAAGTTATGAGGAAACATTCGTACGTGCGGTCCGTTCTCTTTTTCATGTTTGCTAGCTGGTAGAATTTTATTAGAAACACTTGCACATGCATACACGTAGCTGAACACTCCTATTAGAGGTGAATCCCTCCTAATTTTGCTAAGGGTGGTGGTATGACCTCGTTTATCCATTATAATTGTGAGAGTGGCCCTAGTTAGCCAGTCAGTTGTCAGCATGACCATAAGATTGATGGGGCACAGGATGCCAAATTGTTAGATTTCAGATGCTGGGCCTTCGCGAGTTGTGGTTTGTCCGAGACTGGGTGAAACTGTGGAAAGAGTTGAATAAGACCTTTGTATACATCATTGTAAGATATGAGTTATTGACTTGTTTTCCCCTTGCCGTGTTGTGACCTTAGGATTTGGATTGTGGTTCTGCCGTCGTTCCGTATCACCATTTATTATATTCTCGTTGTTACTTGTTGTATTTCTTTTCCTTATTGTGATTTGTGGCATTATTGGTCATTCATACAGTCTTTACATATTTATATTTCGTTACCATTATTCCTATGATTATACTATTTATTGATCGGTAGGTGCCTTGACTGTTCCTCGTCACTACTCCACCGAGGTTAGTCTTGATACTTACTGGGCACCGCCGTGGTGTGCTCATGCTACTCTTCTTCACATTTTTGTTGTGCAGATACAGGTACTCCCGCTCAGTTCTATCAGCCTTGTAAGGAGGTGTATCGGTTGAGACTTCAAGGCATATCTGCTACGTCCGCAGACTGAGGAGTCCCTTTCCAGCTTTCTGTAATAAGTATAGCTCTTACAGTATTTCTCCTTTGTATATATATTCTTGAGTCAGAGCCTCTTATGTATCCCTTAGCTTGTGATTTATGAGTTTTCGGGTTTTGTAAGTTTGTTAGCTTCGAGAAATATTGTGATATGTGCCGAGAGGCACCTTAAACACTGTTTATTTTACCATTTCAGTTTTATTTATTTTCTTCCGCAATTATGGTCTATCTTCCGCATTTTTAGGCTTACCTAGTCATAGGGACTAGGTGACATCACGACATGTTCATGGAGGGTGAACTGGGGTCGTGACAAGTTGGTATCAGAGCTCTAGATTCATAAAAGTCACAGATCACAAGCCGATTTTTAGAGTCTCGTGGTTCGGTACGGAGACGTCTGTACTTATCTACGAGAGGCTATGTAACCGTTAGGAAAATTTCACTTCATTTGATTTCCCCGTCGTGCAATATTTTGACATCCACAATCCTAACCCGTGTCTTCTACTCTCTCACAGATGGTGAGGACACGTACTACCCGAGGTGATCAGGCACCCGCGCCCCCTGCTGCAACCGTCGGAGGTCAGGGTCGGGGTAGAGTTCGAGGACGCGCACGTGGTGCAGTGAGAGCACCTGCGTAAACTGCCGCCAAGGTGCCACCAGCAGATCCAGCCGGAGTCCAGGCACCTGATACGCCTACTGCTACTACTACCCCAGCAATTCAGGAGACTCTGGCATAGTTCATGAGTATGTACACCACTTTAGCTCAGGCAGGATTGCTTCCTCTTGCTGCAGCCGCATCCCTGGCCGAGGGAGGAGCACAGACTCCCGCTGCCCGCACTCCTGAGCAGCGAGCGCATGTTGAGCAGGTCCCAGAGATTATTCCTACGCCACCTGCGATACCAGTTCAGCCCAAGGGCATGGCAGCGGCTTCCGAGCAGGAGCAGATGAGACTAGAGAGGTTCAAGAAGTATGATCCTCCGGTGTTCAGTGGATTAGCATCAGACGATGCCTTGGGGTTTCTTGATGAGATTTACCGTATTCTCCGCACTATCAGTATCTCTAGATTGAGCGGGGTTTCTTTCACCACTTTTCAGCTTCTAGGTGCCGCCTATGATTGGTGGCGCACCTATGAGTTAGACAGTCCAGATGAGGCAGCTTCACTGACGTGGGCTCAGTTTTCAGATATATTTCTGAGAGAGTTTGTTCCTCAGAGCCTCAAGGATACATGGCGCATGCAGTTTGAGCATTTGCACCAGGTGCTATGACCGTCTCAGAGTATGCTGTCTGTTACACTAGTTTGGCTAGACATGCCTCAGCTTTGGTTTCTACTATTCGCGAGAAGGTTCGCCGGTTCATTGAGAGGCTCATTCCTAGCATCAAGTCCAGCATGGCCCGTGAGTTAGAGATGGATATTCTGTATCAGAAGGTGGTGAACATTGCTAGGAGGATAGAGGGTATGCATTCTAGAGAGAGAGATGGAAGGCAGGGTCATGAGAGAGAGGGCAACCGAGATCAGGAGCGAGAGTTTGAGGAGGCGAGGAGGCCTCGTAGACCGGGGAGATGTGCGGGTCCTTATTTTGGAGGCAGGGTGCGTCATGGTAGAGGTTTTGCAGTTCAGCCAGTTTAGTTCGTGCTTCAGGCTTTGCATGGAGACTCAGGTGTTCATGGGTCTCGGAGTACCCGTATCGCACAGTTCCACCGCCCCGTCAGCAGATAGGGTGATTTGAGTGTGGAGATACTAGCCACATGGTGAGAGATTGTACCAAACTTCGGACCGGTGTGTCCCAGCAAGGTATTCAGGCAGGTAGAGGGCGCCCAAGAGGTGGACGCCCAACTTGTTGATGTGTTTCATACAGTAGGCTTGAGGTCGGTGCGCCAGTTGAATGTCATTCAGGTACGAATTTGGTTTGTTATAGAGGGGCACTATCTGTAGTTCATCACAGTTCTACTTATCGGGGGGAGTTCCCTTATTTGTTGTTCCATTCATGAGTGTGTTTCATGATTTGTACTCTATTTACGTGATTATTCTGTTGGGAGGTTCTATGAGTGATAACCGTGTCTAGCATCTATTTCTAGTTGTTGTCGAGGATTATGAGGTAGTAGTAAATTCATGTTGTCTGTTTCGGTAGGTTTGATATGATCACTGAGTATTCTTGGTTACGAGCTGTGATTTCTATGCTCCACCGGTGTGGGAGCCAGCCTGTGTTGAAATTTGTAGGCGGAATTGATCTAGTGAGCATCTCTAGATGGGTTGATGTGTGCCCTACTTGTGATTCAGTGTTGTGGGCGGGACCCTCGTGATTTCAGGTGATTGATATGTTGAGACCAGGCTGTGTACTCCGGTGAGAGGTTATATCAATATAAGATCATTGTGAGTCTTTTATATGCTTTCATTCCTTCTTGTTAGATGTTTTGTCGATTTGTGTTTTAGAAGGATCTGTGCTAGTTTGATTTGTTTGTTAGCTCCCTTATGTTTTTCCTTTCTCATATTCAGTCATTTCCGTTCTATGCTTCTTGAGTTTTAGCTTGTGGGGTGTGTACCCATTAGTGTTGGCTGAGACTTGGGTTTTCGGTTGTCTTGTTATGCGGATCTCATGGTTATTGTATCATCGCCAGTGTGGTGGAGGTTTGAAAAGATTTCCTATTGGATATGAGGCTTATGGCCGGTACAGATTTG
>MU712802.1:22937-59495 GCA_026770625.1 Nicotiana glauca
GTTGCGGCGTGCAGCCCGATCCATAGATATATAATCCTCACAACTAGGCCCTCGGCCTCTCTCAGTCATTAACCTTACCTTTAGACTCTTAGTCTATATTAGTCATCAATCTCACAACCAGACCCTTGGTCTATCTCAGTAAAATAGGGAACTCAGCCCATAATAGTTTCAACATTTTTTAAGAATATAGTGATAAAGCCGGGTTTGAGTAATAACCATGTAAAATCATGACTGGGGATATGTTTTCAAACAAATAGAGTGAGGAAAGATAGCAAAAATGCCGTAAGGGTCTCAACAAGTCAGCACAAGGCCCCAAACATGGCATACAACCCAAGAATATAATAACATCAAACAATTAACTATCAAATACACAATAAAATAATCGTTCGAGATGGACTAGGTCACAATCCCCAGCGGTGCTCTATCCCACACTCGTCATCTAGCATGTAAGTCACCTCAAAGTAACACAGCGATGTGAAATCCGGGGTTTCAAACCCTTACTACAGTATTTACAATCATTACTTACCTCAATTCGAGCAAAATCCTACTCCACAATGCCTTTGCCTCTCAAATCGACCTCCGAATACCTCGAATCTGGCCATAATGATTCGATTCAGTTAATAAAAATTATAGGAATTAATTCCATATGAAATTCTACATTTTCCATCAAAAATCCAAAATTGCACTCTAAATTCATCCGTGGGGCCCATATCTCAGAACCCGGCAAAAGTTACAAAATATGAAACCCCATCCAACCACGAGTCCAACCATACAAATTTTACCAAAGTCCGACGATAATTCAGCCTCCAAATCTAGAATTTTTGTTTTTGAAAAGTTTACAAATTTTCTCCAATTTCTTCCGTCTGATTCACTAATACTTATGAAAATAACCATGGAATCATTAAATATAATCACTTTTGAATATAGAACAATTACCCCAATCCATATGGTTAAACTCGATCTGAGCTCCACAGCTCCAAAAATGAGAAAACTCTCGTACTACTCGAATTATACACTGTCCAGAAATTTTTGCATCTGCGGTACTATTCACCGCATGTGCAGTTTTACTGTTCACCGCAGATGCGGTACTGTTCATCGCAGATGCGATATTGTTCACCGCATCTGCGAAAATACCAGCAAGTGCCCATAAAATTTCAGCAGCTTTTTATTTCACTAAAAATGCTCTAACTCCATCATACGAACTCAGAATTCAACGATTCTTGTTCCTATGAGTCACAAATAATAATACGAACCTATTCTCTCAATCGAAACTCAATTTGGAGCTCATTTGCTCAGTGCAATATGTATTTTGCTTGTTAAATAACTAACTCATGTTTCACATCAAAAACCCAATTGCGACTTGATGAAATTAGACCAAACTTTCCAGATCACTCCTATAATTCATTATTAGAATTCTGGAAGTCTCGAAATCAAATTTTGATCTCTGGAACTAAAAATGGACCTTTGGATCATTACATGCTTATGGTCAAAACGA
This sequence comes from Nicotiana glauca, assembly GCA_026770625.1. Classification (NCBI taxonomy): domain Eukaryota; kingdom Viridiplantae; phylum Streptophyta; class Magnoliopsida; order Solanales; family Solanaceae; genus Nicotiana; species Nicotiana glauca. Next base: position 24,433 of record MU712802.1, read on the forward strand.
CAAAAATCTTCCAAAACATATCCAAGCCTCATGGGACCCCAACCAAATATGCCAACACACCCCATAACATCATCAAAACTTGTTATAACCTTCGGAACGCCTCAAACAACATCAAATTACCCAAAACACATCGAATTCAAGTCTAAGTTTCTAAAAACTTCCAAATTTTACTTTCGATCAAAACCTCAATCAAACCACATCCGAATGACCTGAAATTTCACACACACATCCCAAATGACACAACTAAGCTACTGCAACTCTCATAATTCCATTCCGACCTCTATATCAAAATCTCACCTATCAACCGGAAAACGCCGAAATCTCACTTTCACTAATTCAAGCCTAAACCTTCCACGGACTTTCAAAATGCATTCCGATCACGCTCCCAAGTCCGAAATCACCTAACGGAGCTAACCAAATCATAAAAATTCTGATCCGAGATCATATACAAATAAGACAAATATTGATCAAACCTTTCAAATTTCAAGCTACAACTGAGAACTGTTCTTTCAAATTCATTCTGATTTCTGTGAAAACCAAAATCAACGATTTACATCAGTCATAATATATCACACAGGGAAATTCATGCCAGAGAACTGGCGATCAAAGTGCAAAAGCTCAAAATGTCCGGTCGGGTCATTACAAAATCCCGTCTAAAATCTCACTTAACAGACCTTAAATGTCGCATTTGCGACCCAAGGTTCGCATTTGCGAACATCTCGCAATTGCGAACAAGGAAGGGATGGCAGAAGTCGCATTTGCGACAAAAATCTTTCATTTGCGAACTGGGCATTGCAATTGCGATAAAAAGTTCGCATTTGCGACCACACCAGAAACTAGCAATTTTTTCTGACAGGAAAATGAGCATAACTTCCTCATACTTTGTCTAAATTCGATGATTATTTTTCTTATGGCTCCGTAATTTCGATACAGATCTGATGGTTCAATTAAAAAAATGAATTTGGACCTCATTTTATCAATGTGGTGTTATTTTTGCTTGAAAAAATGACGACGAAGCATAAAAAACAAGCGCAACATAGCCTAAACCTATTCGAAACTCACCCAAGCCCTTGGGGCTCCAAACCAAACATGCACACAAGTCTAAAAACATCATACGGACTTGCTCATGCAATCAAATCATCAAAATAACATCAAAAACTATGAATTTAACCTTAAAACTCATGATTTTCTAACTTTTCAACCGAACGTCAAATCAACTCCGATTCACACCAAATTCACAGATAGGACTTAAATTTCATAACACAAACTTGTACCAGGCTCCGGAACCAAAATAAGGGCCTGATACCAATGAGTTCAAACATTAATTTATTTCTTTATTTATTTTAGAAAAACACGCACACCAATTTTCTTCAAAAATTATTTTCTCAGGCTAGGGTCCTCGAAATTCAATTTCGGGCATACACCCAAGTCCCATATTTTATTGCGGACCTTTCGGGATCATCGGAACACAGATCTAGGTCCGTTTACTAAAACTTGGTCAACTAAAACCAAATTTTTAACTCTCAAAAATTTATATTTCTCATATTTTCACATAAAAGCTTTTCGATTTTTGTGATGACCCGACCCGTCGTCACGTGCGTTACTGCCCCATTTCTCCCATTTTATGCTCTTTTATGCTTCATTATCAGTGTTGGATGTGAACGAGTTGATTTTGATTGATTTTAAAAGGAAATGAGACACTTAGTCTCTTTAAGGAAGACTTAGTTTGGAAAAGTCAACCGGATGTTGACTTATGTGTTAGAGGGCTCAGATATGATTTCCGATGATTCAATTAGCTTCAGGAAATGATTTTTGACTTAGGAGTGTGATCAGAATTAATTTTAGAGGTCCGATGTAGAATTAGGCTTGAATTGGTGAAGTTAGTATTTTGGCGAATTCCGGTTGATAGGTGCAAATTTGATCCGAGGGTAGGAAGGGAATTCCGAGAGTTGCAGTAGCTTCGTTAGGTGCTTTGGGATGTGTGTGCAAAATTTCAGATTATTCGGAGGTGTTTTGGTTGGGTTTTTGATCGAATGCGTGTTTTGGAAGTTTTAGAAGAACTTAGGATTGAATTCGATGTAATTGGATGGTTTTGGCGTTGTTTGACATTTTGACGATTGGAACAAGTTTGTATGATATTTTAGGAGGTGTTGGTATTTTTGATTGAGGTGCAGGGGCCTCGGGGTGAATTCGGATGGCTAACGGGAGGTTTTTGGGACTTAGGTTGTTGTAGAAAATTGCAGGTCAGTGCTGCAGGATTTTGCTCTATGCGATCACAGGAGAGGGGATGCGATCGCATAGAAGGATTTTGAGAGGTTGTTTGGTTGTTCAATGCGATCTCATAGGGGGGAATGCGATCGCACAGTGTAAAGTTGATCTGAGATTTTTAGTAGAAATTTGTTCAATGCAATCGTAGGAGTTGGTGTGCGATCGCATAGTCTAAGGACCTTGTGCATTACGATCGCATGGGCATATCCGCGATCGCATAGGGTTAAATTTGAAGCTAGAAATTTTGTGCTCTGCGATTGCAACGGGTAGGCTGTGATCACATAGGGTTGGCTACAGCGGTCCCGGCAGAATGTTAAAAACATTTCATCCGCGAACCCAAACCCAAACCCATTTTCCTCCATTTTTGAGCATTTTGAGAGCTACTTGGGAGTATTTGAAGCGGGATTCAAAGGAGATTGACTGGAGGTAGGTTTTATGAGTTAAAAACACGATTATATTGTGGAATTATCCTTGAAATTCTTGAGAATTTAGCCAAATTGGGAGAAACAAGGGCTTGGATTTTTAGATTTTTAAATTGGAATTTGAGGGGTCATTTGGACTTCGATTTTGGTGTTCTTTATATGTATAAACTCGGGGCGAGATAAGGAATCCGTTGGTGTAAGAATTTTTGAGTTTTGAGATACGAGCCTGGGGCTCAGGTTTTGCCAAATTTCGAAATTTTGATATTTTTCAGTTATTTTCGATTGGGTATTGTTCCTATAGCATAATGTGACGCATTCGTTCTGATTTTGGATAGATTCGACGCACGTGGAGGCCAATTCGAGGGGCAAAGGCATCGTGAGTTAAATAAATAGCCGGTTCAAGGTGAGTAATAGATGTAAATGATGTTCTGAGGGTTTGAAACCCCAAATTCGCACATTGTAGTGCTATGATGAGGTGACTTGCACGCCGGATAACGGGCGTGGGGTAGAGCACCGTCGGGGATCGTGACTTGGTCCATCCCGCTTAATAAAATTACTACCTAATTGATTGAAGCTTAGTTGATATCCTTATAAAAATGGATTAATTATCATAATTGGGCTTCGTGCCAACGGCTTGAATTCTTCAGGGATTCTTTTTACTGGTTTCTTACCATATTTACAAATAATTGAACTCAGTCCTAGTATTTAATACTGTTTTGCAAACTCAGCCACTTTTTCTCAAAACTTGGAACTTAAATAATATTTCTAATGAAGTTTGGGCTGAATATTTTACATGCTATTGTGCCCGAGGGGCTTATATAATTCTGGACTGAGTGTAGGATCGGGTTGCGCGCTACAATAGTATTATATTGATATTGATTTGAGGCTTAAGGACTAATGGATGCCACGAGATTGCTTGATATTGCGCTTGGGCCGTAAGGGGCCCTTCCCGGAGTCTGCACACCCCCAGTAGCACCGTCGGCGTTAAATAAATAGAACGGGCTGCCCGCCGCAGCCGGTACTGGAGAGTACTGGTTTATGTGTTGCATTGCATATTTGATTTTCTTTTACTTATTTATCTGTTGTGGTATATCCTTAAGCGTTTTCATTGATTTACTGATTTGTATTGCTGGGTTCAAGTTGCTATATTTATAGAATTACTTTGTGCCTATTCAGGATTTCTTATTCTCAGCCTTTATTTATGTTTATTACTCACTGAGTTGGAAGTACTCACTTTACTCCATGCACCTTGTGTGCAGATTCAGGTGCACCCATTGAGGCTGAGTGAGACTTTCTCTGTCGAGCATCATATCCAGGAGCATCAAGGTAGCTGCATGACGTCCGCAGTCCTGATCTTCCCATCTATCCTCTTTATTATATTTCGCATTTTTTCAGAATATTATGTAGTAGGTTGACACTCGTATATTGGAGGCTCAAACTTGTGACACCGGATTCTTCGGGCTATGTAGTAGTACTTCTACTTGGGTTTTCCGCATGTTTTAACTTTATTTCAGAATACTCTTAAAACATAACAACTCAATTATATAGAAGTTCCCAAAACCCGACGAAATACAAGTCACAAGCTCTAAAGATGTCATACTGAATATCTCTATACATCAGAGTCTAATGAGGATAAGGAAATAAAACAATAAAGATAGAGGGGGACTCCGAGGTCTGCGGATGCTGGCAGATATACCTTGAAGTCTCCACGTACGGACAAGCTCACTGATACCTAGGATTGTAGGAAGTACCTGGATCTGCACAAAAAGATATGCAGAAGCATAGTATGAGTACACCAAAGCGGTACCCAGTAAGTGCCAAGCCTAACCTCGGTAGAGTGGTGACAGAGCCCTACTGGAAATAAATAATAAGGAACAGGGAAGAAGATGTAGTAGTAGTAGTAGTAGTAGTAATAATAATAATAATAATAATAATAATAATAATAATAATAATAATAATAATAATAATAATAATAATAATAATAATAATAATAATAATAATAATAATAATAATAATAATAATAATAATAATAATAATAATAATAATAATAATAATAATAATAATAATAATAATAATAATAATAATAATAATAATAATAATAATAATAATAATAATAATAATAATAATAATAATAATAATAATAATAATAATAATAATAATAATAATAATAATAATAATAATAATAATAATAATAATAATAATAATAATAATAATAATAATAATAATAATAATAATAATAATAATAATAATAATAATAATAATAATAATAATAATAATAATAATAATAATAATAATAATAATAATAATAATAATAATAATAATAATAATAATAATAATAATAATAATAATAATAATAATAATAATAATAATAATAATAATAATAATAATAATAATAATAATAATAATAATAATAATAATAATAATAATAATAATAATAATAATAATAATAATAATAATAATAATAATAATTTCAATTAATACATGACAAGGATTTATTCAGTTTAAGCCAGAGTTTTTCACATTTTGCCCGTGTACACACTCGTCATCTTATGTACACGACTTTTCATTTATCACAACTTACATAACAATACGAATCTTAATGGGAATTTCCCACACAAGGTTAGACAAGTCACTTACCTCAAATTGCGTTAATTCAATCCACTAGTAGGTCTTTTGCTCAATTAAAACAATTTTATAAGATAAATATAACTATAGGAAACTAATTCGAACGATAAAAATTACGATATTTACAATGAAATTGAAAGTCAACTCGGAAAGTCAACGCGAGGCCCATGTCATGAATTTATAAAAGTTACAGAATCCGAACCCTCATTCAACGACGAGTCCAACTACACCAAAATTACTAATTCCCGATAAAAATTCGGCCCTCAAATCCTCAATCTTAACCTTAAGGGTTTTTCACAAATTTCCAACTTAAAATACCAATTAAACATTACAAACAACAATAGGTTCGGGTACTTTAACCAAAATGAGTTAGAAAATCTTACCCAATATTTTTCTCGAAAAATCTCCCAAAAATCGTCTCACCCAAGCTCTCAAAATCCAAAATGGGTAAAAATGGCCAACCCCTGAATTATATGTTTTTTCCAGACATTTTTTCGCATTTGCAACTCACTTGGCGGCATCTGCGGTCTCGCAGATGCGAGGCTTCTCTTAACTTCTGCGGCTTCCTTCGCTTCTGCGGACCAATCCATCATGCCTCTTTCAGCTTCTATGATCAACTCGTCGCAGGTGTGGCTCCGCTTCTGCGGTCGGCCTTGCACATCTGCGACCACTGCCTTCCTCAGCCCAGGCCACATCTGTGACCACTATGTCACTTCTGCAATCGCTCACCTGCGACCAATTTCATCGCAAGTGCTATCGCACCAGATTTGGAAAATTTCCAGAATTGTTCTATGTCCAAATTTCGATCAGTTAATCATTCAGAATTCAATCGAGGCCCCCGGGACCTCAAACAAATACATCAACAAGTCCTCAAACATGATACGAACTTAGTCGAGGCCTCAAATCATATAAAAAAATTCTAAAAATAAAAATCACACCCAATTCAAGCCTAACCAAAACTAACTCCATATTCAACATGGTGAGAAACCTCTCTTCTTTCTCTCTCTAGATGCCATGAACAGTAGCACACAATAGTTCACCGGCCATAACTCCATATTTCAGCAGTGGAAATTCACCAAATTGGTCTCAAAAGAAGCATCTTCTCTTTGCACACAATCTCTAATTGTTTTCATCTTCAAACTCACAACCATTTGTTTTAGATTTTTGAATTAATGTGAAGTTTACTGTAGCTCACAGGTTTTGGGTTTTGAGCAGCCATGGCTGTCATCGTCTCTCCCCAGCTTCAAGCTGTGGGAGAGCCCAATCCAAATCGTAGTGATCATATCCCCAACAACAAGATTCAACAAACTTACACCTCTCAATTACTCACAAATAATTCTGCCTCAAACTGCACAAAACTGGTTTTAAAACCTGTCCAAATTGTCCACGGGGAACCTACAATACAATTTACAATGGAGGAAATACAAAGTTTTGCTGTTGAAGAAGGACTGCATCACGCAGTTGTGCTGAAGTTATCTCCAAGAGCACCAGATATGCAGGTTCTAAGAAGCTTACTACCAAAAATACTAAGCATAAAAGGCCATTGCTTGATTGGTAAACCTCTCTTCTTTCTCTCTCTAGATGCCATGAACAGTAGCGACGCAATAGTTCACCGGCCATAACTCCATATTTCGGCAGTGGAAATTTACCAAATTGGTTTTAAAAGAAGCATCTTCTCTTTGCGCACAATCTCCAATTATTTTCATCTTCAAACTCACAACCATTTGTTCCAGATCTTTGAATTAATGTGAAGTTTACTGTAGCTCGCAAGTTTTGGGTTTTGAGCAGCCATGGCTGCCAGCGTCTTTCCCCAGCTTCAAGTTGAGGGAGAGCCCAATCCAAATCGTAGTGATCATATCCCCAACAACAAGGTTCAACAAACTTACACCTTCAATTGCTCACAAATAATTCTGCCTCAAACTCCACAAAACTGGTTTTAAAACCTATCCAAATTGTCCATGGGGAACCTATAATACAATTCACAATGGAGGAAAGACAAAGTTTTGCTATGGAAGAAGGACTGCATCAAGCAGTTGTGCTGAAATTATCTCCAAGAGCACCAGATTTGTAGGTTCTAAGAAGCTTACTGCCAAAAATACTAAGCATAAAAGGCCATTGCTTGATTGGTCATCTTGCTATTGACAACTACTGCTAAGATTGGATCAACCAGAGGATTTTGTCATCGCTTTAGCTCGAACAGTAAATTATTTTTTGCACTTTGGCGAACAACATCAATATAGGGTCTTCCCTTGGACTGTTGGATACAATCCTAAGGAAGAAACATCAAAGCCTGCAGTTTGGATTTAATTACCAAACTTATCTCCAGAGTTATTTGCTCGGCAATCACTGTTGTCAATAGGTACTGCATTGGGTAAACCAATCGCCATCGACAAAGCAACATAGGTGAAATCTCGACCTACTACTGCTAGAGTTAAGGTTATTCTCGATCTCTTAGATAAACTACCAACGCGTATACGTTTGCAGCATGTTGATAATGCATCTGGAAAGATTGTTGAGGTGTTTCAAGAAGTAATATGATAACCTCCCAGGTTATTATATCAATTGTAAACGGCAAGGCCATGTAGAGGAGATGTGTCGTCTGCTTCTAAAGAATAAGATCGACGATGTCAAAAATTATGTCGACGACATGTCCAGTGTTGATAAATTAAAAGGAGATGCCAGGGACTTCCTTAATGCCAAAAGAGCTAGCCAGTTTTTGGATGATGTTGCAAAAGAAGTTGGCAACTGTAATGTGACTGAAACAGCTAATGGATAATTCAATAAGGCTAATGCTCGCCAACTGAGATCTGCTGAAGGAATTTCTGATGCTAATCGAACAGCTGGAGTTGAGCAAGCTCCTCTTGCGATTGTAAAACCTGTTGCAGCAGTAAATGGGACTTTGGATAGAGCTATACAGCTGCTACACTTGTTAAACAATTCTGTAGCTGTACAAATTGGCAAGGATAAAGATGGTGTTGTAGTTGGTTGTCATACTACTGTAGGACAGCTACAAGCGGGAATGGAGTGTCTAATAATGGGGAACCTTCAAGTGCAAAGGATATCAATAATAAGGTTGAACTTAGTTTAGCTGGAGAAGGGAATTTAAACCTGGCAAAGCAGAGTCAGGCACAGGTTGGGAAGGAATCAGTAGGTAAGGTAACTGCAGATCTAATGGGTATAGCTGTTGAACCTATGTCTGCAGGTGATGAAGTTGGGATTGAGACAAATTCTCAAATTCCAGCTGCAGGTGTACAGACTAGTACTGGAGCTTTGAAATCTACAGCTCCTTTGATAAATACTGCTGGGACTCTGAAAGATAGTAATGATCGAGCTGTTATTTCTAACAAAACTGGTGTGGAAAAGGTAAACCATGTAGATGTTATAGAGTTGGAACATGCAGCTTCAACAAGGTATAAAGTGACTGTAGAAACGACACAACTTCAAGTCTCAACTGGAATGGAACATGCTGCACCTGGGATTGTGAATCCCACTATTTCATTTAGCACTTCAGTGGATCGAACAACTCATAGGACTGATCATTCAATGACTAAATTTGTAGATCGTGGGTGTGCTAAAGGTTCAAATTTGGGGGCTGCTGGTGCATCAAATGAAGCTGGTGATCGATCTACTACTGGGGTTCTTAAAACTACTACTCCACGTGCTGATTTTAATAAAAAATCAGCAGGCTCAAAAGCTGGATGGGAGAACATTGTGACAGGAACAGTAGAGGAGGATGTTGAAACTAATTCAACAACATTAAAAGAAATGGCCAACAAAGGTAGGTCGATGGGTGAGGCAGCAGCAATGCAACCTGGACAGGAGCAGCAGCATAATACAACAACTACAACCGATGTTAATTCTGATCCAGGGCAGCAACAGTCCAATGCAAACACGACTGGGCAGCAGCAGTCCAATGCAATAATGACTGGGCAGCAGCAGTCCAATGCAAACACGACTGGAGCTGCAGTAACGGTAACTAATATACCTGCTATTTCGTCGGAGGACAGAAATTTTCTGAATGCTTTGGGCAGTCCAAAACCTCACAACAATGCATTTTCATCTAGCTCAAAAATGAATGCACGGAAGCAGAAATTTTTAGTGGCAAAGAGATATGAACCATGTAGTACAAAGACATTGAAGAGGCATGAACCATTGTGGATGGTTTTACAAGATGAAGTTAATCAAAAACTTAAGGCCAACTTACATATTGCCAGCTCCGACGAAGCAAAAGAAGATGAATTGATTGAATCTTGTCCGGAGGAAGCGACTACAATCGGAGATTTCTCTTCAAAGAATAGTGAGAAAAGGAAGGAAACTCAAGAAATAAAACTAAGGAAACTACCAATGAGAGCTATAAAGCAAAAGGGGGTTGCCCCCTCCACATCTACGAGGTCCAATAGATACGAGAAGAAATGAAGAATTTTGAAGATTTTTTGAAGACAGTCCAAGAGGATTTTAAGGAAGTTCAAATTGAAGAACTCACAAGTTTGATAAATGAGGGGCAAGACTCTAATCTCTACATTGTTTTAGTTTATAATTTTCAAAGCATCATCATTTGTAATAGCGTCATAGAGTGTGTTATAAACTCTATGGCGATCATAGAATACTTGGTATTTTTAAGTTCCTACTTTTTACATGCTTGCTAGAAGATGAGGCTTTTTCTATGCCTCAATAGGATTAGTAAGGTAAGGTCCATTCCCCCCTTACATGTACTATTCCTTTGTGGTTTTCCTGTTTTATTATTAATAAAAAATTACTAGGCACGCCTATAAGTAAAAAAAAAAACCAAAACTAAGAAATTCCAACTTCTTTGTTCGATGCCCGAACCTATCAAATAAATTTCGATCGACCTCAAATTTTGCACACAAGTCATAAATGACATAATGGAGCTGTTCCAATTTCCAAAATTTGATTTTGACCCTGATATCAATAAAGTCATCTCCTGGTCAAACTTTCCAAAAATCGACCATTTTCCAACTTTCACCTATTTATACCAAAACGACCTACGGACCACCAAATCAATATCCGGTCATGCTCCTAAGTCTATAATCATCGTACGGAGCTATTAGAATATTAAAATTTATATTCCTGGGTCATCTACACAAAAGTCAAAATACGGTCAACTCTTATAACTCAAACCTTTAACTTAGGGATTATGCGTCCAATTTCACTCTGAATCCAAAAAACAAACACTCCGGCAAGTTAAAACACCACTATATAATATCGATAAAGAATAATTTAGGGGATCGGGGTTGAGATACTCATAACGACTGGCCAGGTCATTACACTGGTGCAATTGCTTCTGCGGAAGCTTGGTCGCAGAAGCGAGCAGCCCATCGCTGAAGCGAAATGGACACTGCTGGACAGGAGTCCGCAAATACAGAATTTCTAGCACAGAAGCACGACCAGAGAATCGGGAAGATGAATGCAAAAAATCTAGTAACTAAATTTAGGGTTGTTCGTAGAAGCGAAGACCAGGCCGCACATGTGGGTCCGCAGAAGCAGAAAATGGTTCGCAAATATGAACAAACACTGGGCAGAAGCTTTAAGTTCAGGGGTTGATCATTTTTACCCATTTTTGGATTTTTGAACTCGGTTGGGCGACCTTGGAGAGGAATTTCACCACACAACTTGGTGTAAGTATTCTTGACTCACTTGTGATTATATTTCATAAATTAATCTTCATTTTTGGCGAATGATTTTTGAATTTACAAGAGAAATATGAGGAAATTTCTATAATTCCACAAAATGAATTTTTGAGTTTTGAATACCGATTTAGAATCAGATTTGAATGAAATTAGTATAGCTGGACTCGTAATTGAATGAGTTGTCGGATTTTATTAGTTTTGATGGATTCCAAGATATGGGCCCCACTGTCGACTTTTTGAGCGGAGTTCAAAATTTTCATAAATTATTAAATTGTAGCATTGGAGTATATTTTGATTAATTTGCACGTTGTTTGACTAGTTTTAAATCATTTGGCTTGGAATTGAGGAGATATGAAGGCATTCAGAGGAGGATGATACACACAAAATGGAATTTTCGGATTATTGATTAGCTTGCTCTACATTGGAGTCGGTTTGTTCGAGGTAAGTAACACTTCTAAACTTGGAGCCGAGGGTATGAACCTTGATTAAACTGTTATGTAATTCGTTTGGAGGCGACACACATGTTAGGTGACCGGTGTGTGGGCGTGCACCGTAGAAATTGCAACTTAATGTATTCCTTGGAGATGTGAAGTCAAATAACTTGTTATTTTTCCATATATTTGCTATGTGTTAGAGAAAATGAATTGCGACGCATGTTAGAAATCATGCTTAGGCATATGCTGGTATTATTGGTACCCACTGGGTCATTTCTATTGTTGAATTATATGTTAATTGAAATTTCATACTCAGACATACTAATTCATTTCATATCATATCTCAGTCTCTGTTTCTATTTATTGACACATCATATCATCATTTTTGGGCTAATTTTTATGACATTGTGAGCCCGAGAGACTAGAGAGTTTGATGACTGAGTGAGGCCAATGGCCTGATTGTGAGGATATATATATATATATATATATATTACTAGGGGATTAGGCTGCACACCGCAACATGGCATATTGGCTTATTATAGCACGTGAGTTGTTTGTGCAATACGTGAGTTGTTCGCGCAGATCCAGATATTGATACTTTAGCACGTGAGTTGTTCGTGCGGATCCAGGTGTGTGTGTATATATATAGGGGATTAGGCTGCACACCGCAATATGGCATATAACTATTATTATTAGGGGATTAGGCTGCACACCGCAACATGGCATATTGGCTTATTATAGCACGTGAGTTGTTTGTGCAATACGTGAGTTGTACGCGCAAATCCAAATATTGATACTTTAGCACGTGAGTTGTTCGTGCGGATCCAGGTATTGATACTTTAGCATGTGAATTGTCCGTGCATCATGTGAGTTGTCCGTGCGGATCTAAATATTGATGCTATAGCACGTGAGTTGTCCGTGCAGATCTAGATACTGATTCTATAGTGCGTGAGTTGTCTGTGCAACACGTGAGTTGCACCACACATAGTGAGTGCAATTGATATTTATATTTAGGATGGATCTTCCCGGGGAATGTAGATGCCTAATTTATTTATATTTGGGCTGGATCTGACCAGTATAGTGTCGAGTAACTAAGTGTGCTGAACACTGAGCGTGATGAGTGGAAATGCTAGACAGTAAGATTGAGTACTCTGAGAGTGTGATTACATGAGTTCATCACTATGTTGCATTGCATTAGAAATGCATACTTGATATGTAGCCAGAGAAAAGTATTTTTTCTCGTGCCATATGATAATGCAATTTCTTATTTGTTGTTAAAGTGTTTTAGGAAAATCACAAATTTCAGATTTACTCATATTTTTGGTGATTTCGGCAAAAGATTTGTATTTAGTTGTTATACTTGAAAAGAAAATGTTTATTTTTTTGAATTGTATACGAGCTGGGCATTTTATTGTTGAGTTATTAATGGTATTACTTTTATTGTTGTTATGTTTTGTTGTTGTTTATTGGTGTTGTGCACTGAACTTTATTCAGCTCGTCACTACTTTCAACCTAAGGTTAGGTTTGTTACTTATTGAGTACGTGGGGTCGTTTGTACTCATACTGCACTTATGCACCTTGTGTGCAGATTTTGGATGTTGATGTTGTTGTACATGGCGGGAGATAACACTGAAGCTATAACTGTGTTCCGGTCATAGCTGCCTCTTGATCTTGGTAGCTTTAGATTTAAAAATCTGTTCATGTATTTTCAAATAGATAATGTATTTTATTTCACGCCATCTTTATAAATTCTTAATTTTAGAAGCTCATGATTTGTGCTAACAGTCCTTGGGGAGTGTATTAGAGTTAGTTAAATATTAATTAAATCAGATTGTTATTATTTGACTTACCTAGCGGGTGAGGTTAGGTGCCATCACGAATAGTTAGATTTTGGGTAGTGACAAGTTGGTATTAGAGTACTAGGTTCATAGGTTCTACAAGTCATAAGCAAGTATCTAGTAGAGTTTTGCGGATTGGTATGATGATGTCCATATCTATATTCGAGAGGCTACAAAGCATTTAGGATAAAATTTCCATGTTTCTTTCCTTATCGTGCGACATTGATCCAACTTGAAATGTACCTCTTTGAATTTGTTCCACTCACTCATATGTGTATGTGAACTCTCGGTATCAGTTGTGTATCGAGGGCTTGTGATTCTATGAACGAGGTACGAGATGTGTTTCTGTGTTTTGGAGATGGGTCAATCTGGAGGACTTAAGGCCAAATTTAGACCGCAGCTTAGGCTCGGTAATTTCAGTTGTGAAAAATTGTGCATTTGGAATTATATGTCCGGTAGTTTCCCTATGAGTGAAAATTTGTGGCTCGAGGAGCTGTTGAATGGCTATGTAAGAAGTATGAGGTGACTGCGGGATGGGTTCAGATGGTTTGATTGTGATGGAAGGAGTTTGCTTAAAATGTAAAAAAGGACTATTGGGTTCTTAGTGTTTGTCTCGATTTGATGTATAGTCTCGAGTTATGAGTGTGTTGAAGGATCTCTTACATGGTGTAATTGTGGAACAAAATAAATTCTCATGTCTTGTCAATGAGTTCAGACTCAGGAAGACTAAGTGACTACGTAGTAATTGTGGTTGAAAAGGGGTATAGAAGGATGCCAGTTGGAGGCTAAGCAGGCGGGTTATCACATGAGTGTATTTTACAGAGGTGTGATCCTGATAACATTGTACGAAGGGTTTCTTTTCTACCAATGGGTTATAGGTATTGTGATTTGAGTTTGAATTGGTCAAGAAGGTCAACATGATCATCACGAGGCGAGCTTAACAGATGAATTGAGGTACTATACGGGTTGTGTTACATGAGCTTGTGAAGAATTTGGTTGAATCTCACTCAATATTATGGCAGTAATAGAGTATGGGTATTATGAATTATTGAATATTTTGATCTATGCCTTTGAGCCAAGTGGGGGAGCCTGCTATTGACGATTTAATTTCATGGGTATATGTTAAATTTTAGTTTTGGTCTAAGACATACTTGTGGATTAGTTATGACTTATGACTGCAGAGTTTGTGATCGAGGGTGACTCGAGCAATGAAATTCCTGAATAGGAGTTATATTGCACTTTATAAAAATATAAAAAATCATGGAATGATTAAGTTGTTATTTTGAAGGATGTAGTGCGCACGAAGTATGAATTTGATTGGTGGTATTAAGGCAATGTTACTTCTTTGGGTGTTGTTGTGTTAATGGGGCATGTGTCTTTCGATCCGTTTGGGTGGTGCAATTTATATTTGAGCAGAGTAGGTGACTCTCAAGAAGTTTTAATAGGTTCGAGATTTATATATAGCAATTGAGATTTTTTTTTCGGGCTTGTGTTTGGATAGAATCTGAGATTTGCATTTGATGATGCCGGGACTTGCGATAGTTCTTTATGACTGTGGATTCTACATTCCAATATAAGAAAGGTAAAAGAACAATTTTAAGAGGTCTCTTCAGAGTAGGTGTCCCGGTTGTGGTACTTATGGGGTGTTTAAGAAGGAATACAACAGTTTATGGGCCTTAGGGAAATATGGTTTTATGTTAGGATGTCTTGTAGTGAGCTTTAGGTAATGATCGTGGTATTCTGACAAGGAGGAGAATTTAGAAGAAACTCGGAGGGAATAATAAAACTTAGTAGTAGGATGGAACAGTATGATAATGGTATGCTCGGTTCTTTTGGTTCTGATGATGAGGTGAGGATTTATGGGTGTTTCATGGAAATACTCTCGAATTTGGTGACCTGCGTGGCTTGGTCGAGTTAGAGGAATTCAGTTCTGATAGCTTGGTTGGGTGCATATGGATTTCAAGTGTTCTTGATGGTTCCTACTATGGTTTGAGCCGGATATTATTCGGTGTGAGGAACATGTTTTGTATCGTGATTTCCTCTTAGATGGGAACAAATGGAAGGTTTCTAACTAACCGGTATGTAATTTGCTGGTGACTCAGAGTTGATAACGAGATTGTCGTTCTTTTCACATGATGGCATAATAGATGTGGTGTGTTGTGCGAGATTAAGGTTTACGTGTACAAGGTGGCAGTTCAGTCTTGATGAAAGGTCACGAATTTTGGGCAGCATGGCTAGTTTAATATGAATGTTATAACTACTCAGTAATTCCTGAGAAGGGTGTGCATTTTAGAAGGCACATTGTGTTTTGACTTACGTATGTTCATTGGTATTGCGGTACTCACCTGGTTGATAGACTGCTGATGTTCAAATTATTGTGGCACGGAAGAATTATGGAAGTATTCCTAGTGGGCTGATCGTACACCAAGGATGTGAAAGTCATTCGAGTGCTGGAGTTGTGATCAGTTATGGTGGTTTATGTGTTTTATGAATTTGAGAACTGGGAGTTCTCAGAAGCAAGCAGACTATGAATATGTGGCCAAGTTAACTAGATAAAGTACGTGTTATGGTTAAGTCATTGAAGACTTTTAGAGGACTAATTATCCATGCTTGGATTGTGATTAGGTTATAATAAGCCTAGAATCACTGTTAAGCTTTAAGCTATGATGCTTCTCATATATGTAACATTGCGTGAGCTATTTGAGCCGTGTTTGAGGCTATATAGGGGTTAAAATCCCTGAACGAACTTGATAAATGCCTTAGTGATGGAAGATTTTCGATTTGAGCTACGATAGCACGCTTTGTACATGGCTACACTTTAGCATGTCATTTATACTTGTTTAAATGCTCCCGTATGATATGTTTGGACTAGAGGCTTGGGACTATACCGGGCGAATTATATTATTGGCATGTGAGTTGTCTGTGCAGGTCCATATATTGATATCATTGACACGTGAGTTGTCCATGTTGCACGTGAGTTGTTCATGCAATGTGTGGGAATTGCATTTCTTTGATAATTTATCTGATTTCATTGTTTTCCTTCCTCTACATGTAATGATATTATTTGATCAGAGTATTTGAGAAATTTTGTGCACATGCACACACATATGTTCTTCTGCCGAACTTTGAGGAGTTGGTTTAAATATTGTTCTGAGTAGTCTTTGAAAAGTCAGGATTTCACCAGAATAGCTAGAATAGTTGTGTTTGGTGATATAAGGTCAATGGACCTAGAACGGATACTATCAGGTTTGATTACAGCGTATTGGAAGAATAATTTATAATTTGGATTAAATAACTGGCTATGGTACTTATTGGTCTGATAAGCGGTTATGAGGTTTCACGTGTTTCTTTTATCATCGGCAATATACGAAGGTTTTGGAACAAGGTTTTGTTTAATATGGGGTTTAATACTAGTATTAGGTTGGTTTTGAGTAGTCATTGTGATTGGGAATGGTGTTGCGAGTATGCGAATTGTGTAGTATGTTATGTGATTATATTTGGGGTTTTGGTTAAAGCTTAATATAGCTTATTCAGATTTATACAGTGTGTAGATACGAGATATGGGTCTTGTAGAGAATTCTGCATGTTGGAAATCGGGTTGTAAAGTTTACAGTCTAAGGTTGAAGAGGTGATCTCATTTATGTTGTGTGGTCAAGCCTATATGGAGTAGGGTGACATGGGATCACCCCCGGTTATATGCTTGGTAAGGTGGAATAGTGATTTGAATGTTTAGGAACAACTCTTGGCACGTTCGAGGATGAACGTGTGTTTAACTGGGGGAGAATGGAGCGGCCCGACCAGTCATTTTGAGCATTTACATCCCATTCAACTATTTGAAGTCTTAAGTAGCTTCATATGATGTATTATGACCATTGTGTATTGTCAGCTTTGGTTTTTAGGTGTTTCAGGATTAGTTTGGAAGAATGAATTTCATGTTGGAAGCTTAAATGAAAAGAGTTGACAAGAGTTTGAATTTTGGGGAAACGACTCCATAATAGATTTTTGATGGTTTCAATAGTTTCGTATGGTGATTTTAGATTTAGGCATATGTCCGGATTCAGATTTGGAAGTCTGTAGGACAATTCAGCGCATTTTGGCGAAAGATGAAAAATAGAAGATTTTTGGAAAAATTTGACCGGGAGTTGACTTTATTGGTATAAGGGTTAGAATTTGATTTCAGAAATTGAAATAGCTCCATTATGTTATTTATGACCTGTGTGCGAAATTTGAAGTCATTCTGGATTGATTTCTGCACAAGATATAGAATTTGGAAATTTGAAAAATTTATAAGTTCGATTCGAGGTACAATTTTTTATTTCAATATTTTTAATGTAATTTGAGACCTCGAGTAAGTCTGTATTATGTCATGGGACTTTTTGGTATATTCGGACGAGGACCCAAGGGGTAGGTAAGTTTCGGATGGGGTTCAGATCGATTTGAAATTTTTGGAAGTTGCTAGAAATTTTTGGGTTGCTGGTGCATTGCTTCTGCGAAAACTTGGTCGCAGAAGCGAGCAACCTATCGCAGAAGGGAAATGGGCACTGTGAACAAATGATAGGCAGAAGATTTAAGTTCGGGGGTTCGCCATTTACCCATTTTCGGATTTTGGAACTCAGTTTGGGCGACCTTGGAGAGGAATTTCACCACACAACTTGGGGTAAGCATTCTTGACTCACTTTTGATTATATTTAATGAATTAATCTTCAATTTTGGCGTATGATTATTGAATTTTCAAGAGAAATCAGAGAAAATTTCAATAATTTCACAAAATGAATTTTTGAGTTTTGAATAGTAAGTCAAAGTCGGATTTGAATAAAATTACTATGGTTGGACTCGTAATTGAATGGGTTGTCAAATTTTCTGAGTTTCGTCGGATTCCGATGTGCGCCCCATTGTCGACTTTTTGAGTGGAGGGGGGAATTTCATAAATTGTAAGAATTGGAGTATATTTTGATTAATTTGCACGTTGTTTGACTAGTTTTGAATCGCTTGTGTCACGACCCCAAACCCCGGTCGTGATGGCGCCCAACCTAATGCTAGGCTAGCCCGACCAATTCAACACTCTCAATCCCTCATATAGAGTTCTTTACCAATTAACAGAGTTTAAATATCAATTTAACAGAAATATAAGTTTGAAACAGTGGATACAATATGCGAAAATCAAGAAAATATCAACACAAGTCCCGCCGATCTGGTGTCACGAGTCAAGAGCCCCTAATACAAGTTTGGGAAATAGCCTAAACAAAAGATAGTCTAAAATACTGAAAGTAAGGAGGATAGAGGGAGATATCGGGTATGCGGACGCCATGCAGCTACCTCGATGACTCAAGTAAGATCTGAATAGCAACAATAGCTCAAACTACGCCTTCGGAATACCTGTATCTGCACACATGGTGCAGGGAGTAATGTGAGTACTCCGACTCAGTGAGTAATAGCAATAAATAATGACTGATGGAAAGAAATCTCGTAAAAGGCACTAAGCAGTTCTATATCAAAGCAGTAAGAACATTCAAAGAACAACTAAATGAAAAAGTCAGGTAAAATCCTTTAATCCAGTTCTCAACTCATTTATTCCTCACAATAACTGAAATCATAATTATGCCGCTGCGGCGTGCAGCCCGATCCATATAGAATACTGCTGCGGCGTGCAGCCCGATCCATATATATATATATATTGCTGCGGCATGCGGCCCGATCCAATAATAATAGTCGACTGTGCTCACTAGGGGTGTGCAGACTCCGGAGGGGCTCCTACAGCCCAAGCGCTATACTACTGCGGCGTGCAGTACGATTCGCATAAATATACTACTGCGGCGTATAGCCCGATCCAATAATAATATATTGCTGCGGTGTGCAGCCCGATCCGTATTAATATAATGCTGCGGCGTGCAGCCCGATCCATAACATATCAAATAACCTCAGTATTGGGTTCTCAACCCCTCTCAGTCAATATAACTCAGCCTCTTGGGTATACTAAGATAAGATAGGGATCCTAGCCCTGATATTACTCTCCTTTTGGTTTAGCTATTTCAAAGCCTGTTCATATTAAATTAAACAGTTAGGAACATGATTGAGGGTATGATTTTAACGAGTAATGTGAGGTCAATCACATACAATTACCTCTAAGGGTTCTACAGGTCGTCACAAGGCCCCAAACATGGCAACTAACCTCGAATACAATGATATTAATTAAGGCTCAGGCAAAATACAGTAGAATCACCAATCGGGATGGACCGAGTCCGAATGCCCAGAAGTAATGGACCCTACGCTCGTCATGCAACGTGTGTCTCACCTTAACATAGCACTAATTTTTGCAAATCCGGGGTTTCAAACCCTCAGAACATCATTTATAACCATTACTCACCTCAAGCCGGCCAAGGTCCTAGCTCGCTATGCCCTTGCCTCGCAAATTAACCTCCTCAAGTGTCGAATCTAATCAAAACCACAACGTATATGTTACAATAGGCTAAGTGAACATAACCCAATCGAAATGACTCAAAAAATATCAAAAATCGTGAAATTTGCAAAACCCGAGCCCCGGTCCCACTTCTCAAAAAATCAGAAAATTAACATCACCGGATTCCTCATCTCGCCACGAGTCTATGCATATCAAATTTACCAAAATCAGTGTCCATTTGACCCCTCAAATCTCAAATTAAAATACCAAATTTTCAAGCCCTAGCTTTACCCTCTTTTGATGAATTTCCACAAATTTTCATGTAGATTCTACCATTAATTCATGTATTTATGCCAAGGAACTCACCTCCAATCATACCTAGTCGAAATCCCCTTCAAATTCCATCCAAGAGCTCTCAAGGTTGCTTAAAAATGGTGGAAATGGACTTAAGCTCGCGGAACAAAATGAGCTTTAAAACCCTTCTGATAACAGTGATTTTCGCATCTGCGATCCCATTATTGCATCTGCGGCTACGCTTCTGTGATTAAAATTCCGCTTCTGTGGAACTTCATTTAAATCCCCAACCGCTTCTGCGATCACATGTCCGCATTTGTGGACCCCGCTTTCGCATATACACGTCCGCTTATACGGAAACACCTGGCCTTACCTTTTCGCACCTGCGACAAATCTACCGCATCTGTGGCCTCGCAGATGCGGCTTCCCTTCCGCATTTGCGGTTTCTTCCTTCCAAGCCAATGACTGCACCTGCGATCTTTCTTCCGCACTTGCGCAACCGCATCTGCTGTTCCTTTTCAGCAGATGCGGAAATACCAGATACCAGATATATACATCAATCTCCTAACTCCAAAATTCCTCCCAATGACAATCCGAAATCACCCCGAGGCCCCCGGGAGCTCAACCTAAAGCACCAACGCACCCTAAAACATTATTCAAACTTGTTCCAATCATCAAAACACATCTAACAATGCTAAAATCATCAATTCTCACCGAATTCAAGCCTAAGTTTCTCAAAAACTTCCAAAATACGCATTTGATAAAAAACCCGAACAAACACCTCCGAATGATCTTAAAGTTTGCACACATATCCAAAATCACCTAACAAAGCTACAACAACTCTCGGAATCTCATTCCGACCCTCAGATCAAAATCTCACCTATCAATCGGAATTTTCCAAAATGCTAACTTCGCCAATTCAAGCATAATTCTACACTGGACCTCCGAAATCAATTTCGATCACACTCCTAAGTCACAAATCATAGGTGGAACCGGGATCAAATATAAGCCAGGCCTGTGCAAACTGTCAATATCTAGGCCAACGTCTCCTGAAGACCCAGAATCACAATGGGCACAACTGGTGCCTGAACTGGTGCCTGAACTGGTGCTGCTAGAGCTTGGTGCTGAGCTGGGGCAACCAGAGGATCCACAGGTGCTGCCCCTGCTGCTCTGCCTCTACCACGATCACGACCACGATCGCGTCCACGACCTCTGGTAGCCTCAATAGGTGGTACTGGTGGTCGTCTGTCACGTCCGGTGGCTCGCGTCCTCACCATCTGTGAGAGAATAGAACAAAAGAAGTTTAGTACTCGGATCAACAAGTTCGCACGACAGAGTTTCAAGAATGTGAAGTTTTCCTAACAGGTTCTGCAGCCTCTCGAGTAGAAATAAAGGCGTTCCCGTACCACTTCGCGAGACTCTATTAAACCGGCTAATGACTCGCGATACCTAGTAGCCTAGGCTCTAATACCAACTTGTCACGACCCCAAACCCCGGTCGTGATGGCGCCCAACCCAATGCTAGGCAAGCTCGACCAATTCAACACTCTCAATCCCTCATATAGAGTTCTTTACCAATTAACAGAGTTTAGATATCAATTTAACAGTAATATAAGTGTTAAACAGTGGATACAATATGTGAAAATCAAGAAAATATCACCACAAATCCCATCGATCTGGTGTCACGAGTCAAGAGCCTCTAATACAAGTCTGGGAAACAGCCTAAACAAAAGATAGTCTAAAATACTGAAAGTAAGGAGGATAGAGGGAGATATCGGGTCTGCGGACGCCATGCAGCTACCTCGATGACTCAGATGAGATTTGAATAGCAGCAATAGCTCAAACTATGCCTCCGGAATACCTGTATCTGCACACATGGTGCAGGGAGTAATGTGAGTACTCCAACTCAGTGAGTAATAGCAATAAATAATGACTGACGGAAAGAAATCTCGTAAAAGGCACTAAGCAGTTCTATATTAAAGCAATAAGAAAATTCAAACAACAACTAAATGAAGAAGTCAGGTAAAATCCTTTAAGCCAGTTCTCAACTCATTTATTCCTCACAATAACCAAAATTATAATTATGCCGTTGTGGCGTGCAGCCCGATCTATATAACATTATGCTGCGGCGTGCAGCCCGATCCATATATATATATATATATATATATATATATATATATATATATATATATATATATTACTACGGTGTGCAGCCCAATCCAATAATAATAGTCGACTACGCTCACTGGGGGTGTGCAGACTCTGGAGGGGCTCCTAGTGCCTAATCGCTATACTACTGCGGCGTGCAAATCCGGGGTTTCAAACACTCAGAACTTTATTTATAACCATTACTCACCTCAAGCCGGCCAAAGTCCTAGCTCGTTATGCCCTTGCCTCACAAATCAACCTCCTCGAGCGTCAAGTCTGATAAAACCACAACGAATATGTTATAATAGGCTAAGTGAACATAACCCAATCGAAAAGACTAAAAAAATATCGAAAATAGCAAAATTTGCAAAACCTGAGCCCCGAGCTCACTTCTCGAAAAATCAGAAAATTAACATCACCGGATTCCTTATCTCGCGACGAGTCTATACATATCAAGTTTACCAAAATCGGAGTCCATTTGACCCCTCAAATCCCAAATTAAAATACAAAATTTTCAAGCCCTAGCTTTACCCTCTTTTGATGAATTTCCACAAATTTCCATGTAGATTCTACCATTAATTCATGTATTTAGGCCAAGGAACTCACCTCCAATCACACCTAGTCGAAATCCCCTTCAAATTTCGTCCAAGAGCTCTCAAGGTTGCTTAAAAATGGTGGAAATGGACTTAAGCTCGCGAAACAAAATGAGCTTTAAAACCCTTCTGATAACAGTGATATCCCATTACCGCATCTGCGGTTAAAATCCCGCCTCTGCGGACCTTCATTTAAATCCCCAACCGCTTCTGCGATCACATGTCCACATTTGCGGACCCCGCTTCTGTGGATACACGTCCGCTTATGCGGAAACACCTGGCCTTACCTTTTTGCACTTGCGACAAATCTACCGCATCTACGGCCTCGCAGATGCGGCTTCCCTTCTGCATCTGCGATTTCTTCCTTCCAAGCCAATGACCGCACCTGCGATCTTTCTTCCGCACCTGCGCAACTGCATCTGCGGTTCCTTTTCTGCAGATGCGGAAATACCAGATACCAGATATATACAACAATCTCCTAACTCCAAAATTCCTCCCGATGACCATCCGAAATCACCCCGAGGCCCCTGGGACCTCAACCAAAAGCACCAACACACCCTAAAACATCATTCAAACTTGTTCCAATCATCAAAACACATCTAACAACGCTAAAATCATCAATTCTCACCGAATTCAAGCCTAAGTTTCTCAAAAACTTCCAAAATACGCATTTGATAAAAAACCCAACCAAAACACCTCCGAATGATCTGAAATTTTACACACACATCCAAAATCACCTAACGAAGCTACAACAACTCTTAGAATCCCATTTCGACCCTCGAATCAAAATATCTCCTATCAACCGGAATTTGCCAAAATGCTAACTTCGCCAAGCACATGCTAGATGACGAGCGTGGGGGCGTGCACCGTAGAAATTGCGACTTAATTGATTCCGTGGAGCTATAAAGTCAAATGACTTGTTATTTTTCTATGTATTTGCTATGTGTTAGAGAAACTGAATTGTGACTTAGTAATTGTGCTTAGGCATATGCTGATATTATTGGTACTCACTGAGGTCATTTCTGGTGTTGAATATATATTAATTGAAATTTCGTACTCAGTCATATTTCATTCATTTCATATCTTATTTCAGTCTCTATTGCCATTTGTTAATACATAATATCATTATTTTTGGGCTGATTTTCATGACATTGTGAGCCCGAGAGAATAGAGAGATTGATGACTGAGTGAGGCTGAGGGCCTAATTGTGAGGATAATTATGGGATCGGGCTGTACACCGCAACAGACCATATTAGCTTTATATATATTTTATTATTAGGGGATCAGACTGCACGCTGCAGCATGCCATATTGGCTTATTATAGCACGTAGGTTGTCCGTGTAGCACGTGAGTTATCTGTGCGGATTCAGATATTGATACTTTAGCATGTGAGTTATCTGTGCAGCGTGTGAGTTGTCTGTGCGGATCCAGATATTGATACTTTAGCACGTGAGTTGTCCGTGCAGCACGTTAGTTGTTCGTGTGGATCTAGATATTGATACTATAGCACGTTAGTTGTCCATGAGGATTATAGCGCTTGGGCTGAAGGAGCCCCTCCAGAGTCTGCACCCCACACAGTGAGCGCATTTGATATTTATATTCGGGATGGATCTTCCAAGGACATGTAATTGCCTTATTTGTTTATATTTTTATTTATATTTTGGTTGGATCTACCCTGTACCGTGCCAAGTGACTGAGTGTGCTGAATATTGAGCATGATGAGTGAAAATACGAGACGGTGAGATTGAGTACTCTGAGGGTGTGAGTACATGAGTTCATCACTATGCTGCATTGTATTAGACATACATACTTGATATGTAGGTATAAAGAAGTATTTTTTCTCATGTCATCTGATAATGAAATTTCTTATCTGTTGTTAATGTTTTTGAGAAAAATCACAGATTTCAGTCTTACTCATAGTTTTGGTGATTTTGGCAAAAGATTTGAGTTTAACTGTTATACTTGAAAAGAAAATGTTCATTTTTCCAGAATTGTATACGAGCTGAGCATTTTATTGTTGAGTTATTGCTGGTGTTACTTTCATTATATTGTTATGCATTATTACTGATTATTTGTGTTGTACGCTGACCTTTATTTTAGATCGTCACTATTTTCAACCTAAGGTTAGGTTTATAACTTATTAAGTACGTGGGGTCATTTGTACTCATACTATACTTCTGCACCTTGCGTGCAAAGTTTGGATGTTGATGTTGTTGTACATGGCGGGAGCTAGCATTGAAGATATAAATGCGTTCCGATTATAGCTACCTCTTGATCTTGATAGCTTTAGATTTAAAAATTTGTTCGTGCATTTTCAAACAGATGATGTATTTTATTTCATGCCAGCTTTCTAGATTCTTAATCCTATAAGCTCATGATTTGTACTACTAGTCCTTCGGAGTGTATTAGAGTTAGTTAAATATTAGTTGAATCGGATTATTGTTATTTGGCTTACCTAGCGGGTGAAGTTAGGTGCCGTCATGACTAATTAGATTTTGGGTTGTGACACATTCCAACGCAGTTACAAAATTCAAGAGAACATTTTCTCAATCAAGGAAAGCAATGTTGTTCTTTTCAGCCTTTCTAAACCATATTCTTCTCAATTTCTCAAGATCACAATAGGCATATAGAGCCAATATGAACCAGCAAAAACATAAACTCTGGTATGACAGTACAGAGATACAAAAAATAGAGTAACGACAAAATGCCAAAACCAACATTCCAAGGCTCCAAGCAAGCAGTCCATGCATCTCCAATATGGATTCAAGTCACGCTAACTTATAGCCTATTTGGCCAAGCTTCTTTTTAGTCAAAAGTATTTTTTTTGCCAAAAGCGTTTTTGGCCAAAAATTGAGGTGTTTGGCCAAGCTTTTGGAAGGAAAAAAAGTGCTTTTGAGGAGAAGCAGAAACAGTTTTGGAGAAGCAGAAAAAAGTAGCTTCTCTCCAAAAATACTTTTTTGAGAAGCACTTTTGAGAAAAATACACTTAGAAACTGTTTTTTAAAGCTTGGCCAAACACTAATTGCTACTCAGAAGTGCTTTTCAAATTAATTAGCCAAACACAAACTTCTTCTCACCAAAAGTACTTTTGAGAAAAGCACTTTTGAAAAAAAAACACTTCTCAAAATAAGCTGATTTTTGCAGCTTGGCCAAACGGGCTATTAGAAGTAGTTTTTTAAAGCTTGGCCAAATACTAATTGTTGCTCAGAAGTACTTTTCAAACTAATTAGCTAAACACAAACTGCTTCTCACCAAAAGTGCTTTTGAGAAAAATACTTTTGAAAAAAAAACACTTCTCAAAATAAGTTGATTTTTGCAGCTTGGCCAAACGGGCTTTTAGCAACTAGCCAACTAACGAGGCTAATTAAAGTACAGAAACACAGAAAGCAACATAATTAAAGTACATTAAACAATAAGTACATATGACTAGATAAGTTTTCCATTCAAGAAATTTTTTAAACGAGCAACAGAATGCAACACATCAACAACATCTGCTATATAACAAGCATCAGTAGAAATCAGAATTCGACAATATTCTCATGCAACAAAAATAGATAGGGCATACACATGCCAAAACATAATGCTAAAATTGTAACTAACAAACAGTAACAACAACAACATGAGAACACTGGCCCATAAGTCTAAGTGTCTAACACATTGAGCTTAAAAAGTCTAACAAATTCAAAAAAACATATCGACTCAAATAAACTTAAATACGAATTTCTTGAAGACGCTCAAGACAGCCTTGGATATACTTCCTTAAACTATATTTGCCATCCCTCTTTGGATGAACATTATAGGCTCGACCACAATGCTTGCACTGTACTTTGCGAACTTCTTTGTTATCTTCGACCACTACAAAGTATTCCCAAACATGTGAGCGCACTTTAGGAGCAGGGGAAATGATTGAAATTGAACCTAGAAAAGAAGATAAAATCATAAATTAGAATATAATTTTTGATAATAAACTACAAAAGTATATCACCAAACAAATAGAGTATTAAACTTACCACTTAAGTTGCAACTATACATCAACAATGCTTGTAGTGCTTCCATTATTTTCCATATATAAAGATAATTTGACCAAATATATCATTCAACATAAGCAAGTGTAATATATTATTCTGAACTAAAACATACACAAAATATTAAAGCTTACGAAGTTTGAGTTTCTCAAGATACTCCCACTCCTCTTCAACACTAATAGGAATTTTCTCTTCTCTAAGCCAATCTTGAAAACACGTAAGAGCTTGTACATATTTAGGAGTCAATGAACTCCTAAATGAATCAAGAATACGGCCAGCAGTGCTAAATGCACATTCCGATGCCGCATTAGAAATTGGAATGGCCAATACATTACGAGCCATCTCTGAAAGAATAGGAAATCTAGGAACATGTGTTTTCCACCAACTTAAGATATCAAATTCTTCACTAAAAGGATCTTTTTCTTCACTAATGTATTTATCCAACTCTAATTTAGCACCTCCACTTCCATTGTCTTTCTTTGTTTCTTAAAGTGAAGCTTCGTCCTTATTAATGATGCAGTTATAACACTCCCACTAGATGTATTTGTGTTATCAGATGAAATAGATCTAAGTGGAGATTGAGGACAAGATCCCAATGAATACTTTTTTAGATACTCTAAAAACAAAGAATTCATATAAGCATACACCTCATCATTTATTTTCTTCCTTTTTTCCTCCCTAAAAAGTTCATCAATTGCAAGGCTAACATATCCATACTTGTTACGTGGATCCAAGAAGGCAGCAATAAAATTTTTTTAATTTATTTTTTCAGGCTCACCCCAATACTCCTTGAACTTTTCTTGCATCCGCTCAGCCATTTTTTTCAAACTCCCATCCTCACTAATTAAATAAATTTTTAAATGACAATAAAGTTCACATACATCCTCAAAATGAAAATTGCAAATGACATAACGTGAACCTGAAACTTTTTGGTGAGCTCGTGAGATCTTGCAATAAACTTTATCACGTTTCTCACACTCACCCAATCATCAAATTCAAGAGGACCTGCACTACTACCGTTTTCACAAAGATGAGAACAAAGATAAGCAGAGAATCCATCATAAAAAATATAAAATTTGTCAAAGGCCTTTTTCAAGTATTGCATTGTATCCAACATCAAATAGGTGAAATTACACCTAGTATGAACATCCAAACACAATATTTTGGTATATTATATCTTTACATATGCACAACACTATTTAAACTTTAAGGCCCTTGTAGGCAACGATCTCACATACCTACAGTATTTCTAACACGTGTGACAGAAGCATCATTTTTTTTAAACCATCTTGCATAATTAGATTAAGTATATGAGCCATGAATCTCACATGAAGATGTTTACCAATCAATATATTAGTTTTCCACATATCTAACGCTTTAGATAATTCTTTGACTATGACATTATTTGAAGAAGCATTATCCACGGTAACAATGAATACCTAGTCTAATTTTCATTCAAGCAAGCAATTACAAATAGCTTTAGCCATCTCTTCACCCTTATGACTAGTGATAGGGCAACAAATTAGTATTATTTTATGCAACTTCCAAACCCTATCAATCAAGTGGGATGTCAAAGACATATAATTTATTCTTTGCAATGAAGTCCATGTTTTTATTGTGAGGCAGTTTTTTGGTTGTGCTTCTCTAAAAGACCTTCTTAGATTTTGCTTTTGTGAGCATGTAATTTTTGACCTAATTAAATTACTCCTACAGAATCCCAAGAAAATAGATTTTTTCTTTTAATTATCTGTCATTTTAGGAATTTTTGTAGATTTTTTCCTTAATTATTTGTATTTTTTTGTGCATGTTAATCTTTATTTAAATCATGAAAAAACAAAAATACTCTGCATTAGCATTTAGGATTTATTTTTATATTTCTAGATTAATTAGTAAATTAGTTATTTTATAGTAACAAAAACCACAAAAAAATAACTCACTTTGCATTTTAACTTTTTAATTTTAAATTTTATAGTTCTTCTTTTAATTTAGGAGTTAATTAATTTTTATAAATACTATGACAAGTAATTAGCTTAATTTGGTAAATTAATTTAGTTCAAGAGTTAATTTAGGATTTAAATTAATTAAAGAAGAAAAGAAGAAAAAAACAATTGAAAATTAAAAAGAAAAAGAAAAGAAAATAAGAAGATTGTTGAGTTTTTGGGCCTTTTGCCACAGTCCAAATGATTTTGCCCAAGAACCCAATCAAATTCTGCCCCTGGTTTGATCCCCACCTAGTCCAAAGCCTTCAGCCCACGAGAACGTCGAAACGACATAGTATGGGAACAAAACTACGTCGTTTTGAGTTAAGGGCTTTAATTAAATCTTGGCCCTCTGTTTCAGTTCATCCAACGGCTGTATATACTTACCCCACTTTCATTTATAATTGTCCTAATACTAGTCCAATTAACCTAGTACTTTCTCCACTTCACTTCATCCCTCCCAAAGTTCAAGAACCCTAGCTCGCCGCCTCCAAGCTCCCGATCCTCCACCGGCTGGCGGGGAAGACCAATCAACCTCAAACCTTGACCACACAATCACCACCCACACCTGACTCCCAATCTACCACCATGTCTCCTCAAACCCTCACCAAATCGGATAAATTTTGGATCTAAAAGAAAAGCACAAGAAAAAAGACAAATCTTCTAAATTTTTGAGTTTCCAAGAGTGATTAAGGCCGAAATTGGTATTATTCGTTTGTTCTCAACGAGAACACACGATTATTGCCAATTTTGGCGCAAATATAAATGTCAGGGATCCGTTCAAGCCCTTGTCTGTCTGCATATCTTGGTATTATCGTTATTTGCCCCTTTTTTCTCCGTCCTTTATTTTGTTCCCTCTTCGTCTCCTTCTGTTTCCTCTTTTCTTTTTCTTTATTATTCTTCTGTTTTGAATCAGTTTTTTATTTGCATGTTAAAATTAAAAGCATGTTAGTTTACATTTGTTTTAATTTTCGTGTTAGGTTTGATTAATTCCTTCTCTTTTCGTTTTGATTTCGTTTCAAAAGGATTCTGGTTTCGCAACTCCTTTAGCCTATATTTTTTGTGTGGGTTTTGTTTTGATTTTTGAATTGGACTTGGGCTCTGTCAACAGAAGCTCAAAGAGGGGAGAGTCTATCCGGGTTTGCAAGCCTAGGGTTTTGGGTTCATTGTTGGGTCAACTTGACCCTTATCTGGTTCATGAAGGTATAATAGGGGAATAAAGGGTATTTGGGGAATTTTGATTGAGATAATCTTGTAATAACTGAATTGAAAACTTCCAGGAAAGAGGGGTTTGGGGTAGTTGAGCAATTTGTTTTAAAATTTGAGGTTTTAACTTGAAAAAATAAAACTTGGGAAGGGGTAATCGGAAAACTATAACTCATTTTTGCTGCCCTAGATGGCTCTCTATAAGAAGCTTGTTTTCCTTCATTGGCAAGGCAAAATTTAGAGAATTATAGACTAAAAACTTAGAAACGGCTGAAGAAATACCAACCTTTGAGAGAGTTTGAAAAATCAGAAAGAAAAATACACAAAAAAATCACCATTACTGTTCTATTGAAGTTGGCATTCTCATTTTTCTTTAGTTCTTAAAATTGCTCTTTATTTCTGGGTTCCAACAAATAAAAAGGTGACTGTTGAGCTGTTGTTGGTTGCTTTTTTAAGATCTGCTGCTGATTGCTATTTCCCTGTTGAATTTTTGCTGATCTCATTTTCTTCTTTTAAAATTGTGAGGCTGTTGTGGTTGTATCCAAGTACATTTTTGGACCTTTGGAGTGGAAATGTTGATTATTAAATAAAAAATGGTGTTCCAATGCCTGAATCTCAACCTCATTCAAAGCTTGATTTTAATATTCTTGTTATAGCGTAATATTTGTTAGTTAGTTTGTTTACACGTTAGCTGAAACTTAGTATAATTTCAGTGGATGTTATGTAGTTTGTTGTAATCATAAATTTGGACTCTCAGTTTTGTTTTAGTAGTTTCAAATGTATTCGAGTAAATTTCTGGTTCATTATTAGGGGGTCTAATGACATACTACTGCTTGATTTATTATCATCATGGATTGAAACCAATGTTTGAATCAACTGTGATATGTTTGTGCTTTGTATGTTCTTAAAGGACCAATAACTTTGCTTAAGTTGATATCTTCTTAGAGAATCCTTAAGGTGGACACCTTTGAATTTTGGATTGTGGTTGTGGAATTGACCACTAGTTGGTCAAGTCAGCAATCATTAAGCCCAAACAAGTCTATTGCTAATGTAGTATAAAATTAACAGTTCTATTGTCATGTTTAAGGTTTACTTTTGTAGAGTATATGAATTTAGGGTTTAGTATGTTCAACAATGCAATGTTTAACATGTACATGCCTTTTGGGTTTTAATTCAATGGAACAATCATGTGTGCATCATTAGGGTTGACAAAAGGCTTAATGGATTGTTTCGTGTTGTATCGTTAATGTTAATAATGATTCAAGGTTTGCTGTGTCATGGTTGAATGGTATACTGTCTCATGTAAGAGATGATTGCTTATGGCCTCATGTGGGTTCATTTAGCATCATTGCGTTCCAAATGTTGCTCACGTTTAGTGAGGACTCGATCTCGAGTCACATTCTTCAGCCTTTGCTTTTCATGAGGTTTGGGCTTCCTTTGGGCCTAGACTTTGAGGCCATTTTGAAATAGAGAGAATTATGGCCTTACAATCCTTTGGGTTTGTGTTTGAGCCCAGGTCCCTATTTAATGGGCTGCTGTGAATTATGTGCATGATAAGTTTGACCCAAACGCCTAAAGGCCCAGCGTTGTCCCTGTAACTAGTAGTTGTGCAAATAATAGTTTCAAATTGCATTATTTTAAAATAACTCTTTTACTTAGGTTGGGGTGTGCCATGTTAAACAACACCAAATATTTTATGGCCCTCATAATGCTAAACTATGAAATCATTCGAACAATTAGACTTGAGGCGTGCCAAATTAAGCAAGCTATAATCTATGGCCCTCAAAAGATTAGTTCAGACATCCTTTGAAAAAATAGACTTAAGGTGTGCCATTTCAGTAAATAACTCATGACCCTCATATAATTGTTGCTAACTTCTTAAAATTTGGGTGTGCCATCAATTAAATTTTTCATGGCCCTCGCAAACTTTGTTATTGACTTGAACTTTCGTAGTTGCTTTAGGCGCGTTCTTCAAATTGATTTTCATTTAATGACTAATTTCGGGTGTGCATTTCATGTGACCCAATTCCAATTCTTAACGACGTTAAATAGAAAGTGTCGCGAACCGCAGGTGCATTTCATGTGGCGTAGTTAAAGGCATGTTTTAAATAACTATAACGATCCAACGGGTCGTTTTGAGCTTTTACACTTTGATCGCCAGTTTTCGGGAATGACTCGCCCCGTGATATGTATTATGACTAATGTAGACCGTGGTTTTGGTTTTCAAAAAAATAATTGGAATGAATTTGAAAGAACAGTTTCAGTTGAAAGCTTTGAATTTGAAAGGTTTGACCAAGAGTTGATATATTTATATATGAGCTCGGATCAGAGTTTTTATGATTTGGTTAGCTTCGTTAGGTGATTTGTGACATAGAAGTATGATCGGAATTGGTTTTGGAGGTCCGGTGTAAAATTAGGCTTGAAATGACGAAGTTAGTATTTGGCGAATCTCGGTTGATAGGTGAGATTTTGATCCGAAGGTCGGAATAGAATTCCGAGAGTTGTTGTAACTTTGTTATGTCATTTTTGATGTGTGCGCAAAATTTAAGGTCATTCAGACGTTGTTTGGTTGGGTTTTTGATCAAAAGTGTGTTTCAAAAGTTTTAGAAGAACTTAGGCTTGAATCCGCTGTAATTTGATGGATTTGGTGTTGTTTGTGGTGTTTTGATGATTGGAGCAAGTTTTAATGACGTTTTAGGATGGGTTGGCACTTTTGGTTAAGATCCCAAGGGCCTCGGGGTAATTTCGGATGGCCATTGTGATGAATTTTGGACTTGTGAGATTGCTGGTATTGCTGATATCTGGTATTTCTGCATCTGCAGAAAAGGGTCCGCAGATGCAGTTCCGTAGATGCGAAGTATGGGTCATAGGTGCGAAGGTTGGCCAATTGGAGAATTCCGAAGAAACGGATTAATTCTGCAGGTACGGTGTCTGCAGGTGCGGACAATGACCGCAGAAGCGGTCCACATGCTTTAGAGGAGTTTGACCGCATAAGCGGGGTCCGCAGAAGCGGGACTTTACCACAAAAGCAGTCTTGAAACTAATGAATATCCGCATAAGCGGAGGTAGAACCACAAATGCGGTGGTCGCAAATGCGGTAAGGCAACCGCAGATGCAAAAATGCCTGTTCAGAGAAGGGTTTTAAAAGCACATTTTGTTCCACGAGCTAAGGTTTATTTCCACCATTTTGGATCGACCTTGAGAGCTTTTGGATGGAAATTGAAGAGTGTTTCGACTGGGTTTGACCGGAGGTAAGTCCTATGAATGTGACGACCCGGCCCGCTTTCACGTGAGTTACCGCCCCGTTTCCCCCTTATTGTATTTTTTCATGTTCTATATCAGTATTAGAGTCAATCGGGTGAATTTGGACTGATTCTGGTTGGAGTTAAGGCATATAGCCTCTTAGAAAGGAGTTTGTTTCAAAAAAGTCAACCGGAAGTTGACTATGTGGTTAGAGGGCTCGG
The DNA here is from genome assembly GCA_026770625.1 of Nicotiana glauca. Taxonomy (NCBI): domain Eukaryota; kingdom Viridiplantae; phylum Streptophyta; class Magnoliopsida; order Solanales; family Solanaceae; genus Nicotiana; species Nicotiana glauca. The sequence goes on from MU712802.1 coordinate 57,772, forward strand.
ATGTGAATTCCGATGGTTCGGTTAGCTTCGGGAGGTGATTTATGACTTAGGGGAGTGATCAGAATTGAATTTGGAGGTCCGGTGTAGAAATGGGCTTGAATTGGCGATGTTGGAATTTTGGCGGAATCCGGTTGATAGGTGAGATTTTGATCCAGGAGTCAGAATGGAGTTCCGACAGTTGTAGTAGCTTCGTTAGGTGATTTTGGATATGTCTGCAAATTTTCAGGTCATTCGGACGTCGTTTGGTTGGGTTTTTGATTGGATGTGAGATTCAGAAGTTTTAAGGAAAATTAGGCTTGAATCCGTGGTAATTTAGTGATTTTGTGTTAAAGTACGTGTTTTTAGGATTGGAACAAGTTCGTATCGTATTTTAGAGTGGGTTTGTATTTTTGGTTGAGGTCCCGGGGGCCTCGGGATGGTTTCAGATGGTTAAACGGAAGGAAATTAGCAAAATTGCAGGTATGTTCTTAAAGCTTCTGGTATTTCCGCATCTGCGGAAATAGGACCGCAGGAGCGGTTCCGCAGATGCGGCTCTTTGATCGCAAAAGTGGCCCTAGGTGGCCTGGGGTTTTTTCACAGAAGCGGACCTTGTTCCGCAGAAGCGGTCTCCGCAGATACGGATTTGTGATCGCAGAAGCGGTCCTGAGGAATTGAGTGAGGCCGCAGAAGCGGTATATTGACCGCAAAAGCGGTTACCGCAGAAGCGGTGTAGGACCACAGAAGCGGTCAAGAGGGATTTTAAGTTAAACCGCAGAAACGGTTATTTGGACGCGGAAGCGGTACCGCAGAAGCGGTTATGGGAGCCGCAGAAGCAAAAATCACAGATGGGTTAAATGAGATCAGTGTATTCGATTTTCAGAAGTGTAAAATCAATTTGGGGTGCGAGCTAAGGCGATTTTGGGCGATTTTGAAGAGGCTTCATAGGAGGATAATCAGGTAAGGATATTTGGTCTTGGTTTATGTTATTGTAGTGTAAAAACATGTATTAATCACTGAAAATTCAAGGAATTTAGGGGTAAAAATGGTGGTTAGGGCTTGAAGCCTAAAAGAGACTAAAATGGGAATTTGAAGGGGCTATTGGACTCCGATTTTGATAAATTTTATATGTATGGACTCGTGGCAAGACGAGGATTCTGAAAATATAAATTTTATAATTTTTCGAGAAGCGGGCCCGTGGCTCGGGTTTTGGCAACTTCGTGTTTTTGGGTGTTTTTCGAGTTATTTCGATTGGGTTATGCTCCATTAGCCTATTTTGATGTATTCCCATTGGTCTTGATCAGATTTGGCACCCGTGGAGGTTGATTCTCGAGGGAAAGGCATTGCGGGCTAGTTTTTGAGCTGGTTCGAGGTGAGTAATAGATGTAGATGATGACCTGAGGGTTTGAAACCCCGGTATATCACACTGTGATGCTATGATGAGGCGAGACACGTACTCTACTGCGAGTGCGGGGTCGATTATGGTTGTGGACGGTAAACTAGTCCGACCGAATGATGTTGAACTATATCATTGGCTTGAAATTAGCCGGTAAACCTCTTACTTGGATGGTTATGGAGATATTTGGGGCTGTATGTCGACTATCTGGATCCCGTAGGGATTGTCATTACTGTTCCCATAATGTATAACATGTTTTCCTGATATTAGTCATGAATTGAATATTGTATCGAAATGGCTAGTCAAACTCTAAGGTTTTAAACACCTAATTAAAATTCTGATAATTGAAACT
>MU712802.1:74177-88290 GCA_026770625.1 Nicotiana glauca
GGATTTATTTCTATCTTTCAGTTATACTTCTAGTTTAAATGCTGTTAATGATTTTCAAACAAATGGTTTTGAGCTTTATGCTCGGGTTGAGAGTGAAATTGGTCGCGCTTGCCTAGCAGTTATGTTGGGCGCTATCATGACCGGGTTTGGGGTCGTGACAATGAACCAAAACATGATTTTTATGTGAAATTAACCTTGAAATTCATGGAAACTTGGCTAAAGTGGGAAGAACTAGGTCTTGAATTTTTGAAATTTTAAATTAGAATTTGAAGGGCTATTTGAGCTCGGATTTGAGAGTTCTTGGTATGTATGAACTCGTGAGGAGATAAGGAACATATTGATGTATAAATTTCTAAGTTCTGAGAAGTGTGTCCGGGGCTCGGGTTTTGGTAATTTCGGGATTTTTGCCCGTTATTGATTGTTTTCGCTTGGGCTTTGTTCCCTTAGCATATTGTGATATATTCGCTCTGATTTTGGATAGATTCGATGTGCGTGGAGGACGATTTGAGCGGTAAGGTATCGCGAGCTGGAAATTTTGCTGGTTCGAGGTGAGTAATGATTGTAAATGATATCCTGAGGGTTTGAAACCCCAGATTTGCACACTGTAGTGCGATATTGAGGTGACTTTCACGCCGGATAACGAGCGTGGTTTAGAGCACCATTGGAGATTGTGACTTGGTCCGTCCCGATTGATGATTTTACCGTGTATTTGACTAAAACTTATTTGATATTGTCATGATTTAGGGTGATTGCCATAGTTGGGCTTCGTGCCAATTATTTGAACCCTTCAGGGATTTTATCACTATTTCTTCACTATTTGACATACTAGTTGAACTCAGTCCTGTTAATCATACTGTTTTACAAAATCAGCCGTTTTAATTGAACTTTGAGACTTAAATGATATTTCCACTATTGTTTGGGCTGAGTGCTACTAATTTATTGATGCCCGAGGGGCTTATGATGTTTGTCTAGACTGATTGAGGCCGAGGGACATATGTGAGGATATGTTGAGTGATGTGAGGAGGCTTTCAGGCCTTGAGTGTTATGTGAAGAGGCTTTCAGGTCTCGAGTGTTATGTGAGGAGGCTTTCATGCCTCGAATGTGATGTGAGAAGGCTTTCAGGCCTTGTTTTATATGCCACAAGGTGGCTTGATATTGCGCTTGGGCCTTAAGGGGCCCCTCCGGAGTCTGCACACCCACAGTGAGCGTGGGTACCCATATGGATCAGGCTGCACACCGCAGCGATGTGTGGATCAGGCTGCACGCCGCAGCGGTTACTATATGATACTGTTCTAAGAGTGATCTGAGAGAGCGAGCCCGAGGGGCTGAGAGTGTTTCTTAGAGTGAGCCCGAGCGGTTGGTACTTTTTTGAGATATTGCCCGATGGGCGAACTTTTATGTGCGCATCTTGCATATTTATTTGCCTTTTTACCAATTATACTGTGGTATTTATGCCCGAGGGGTGGATTTTTCTGTGCTTATCAGCACTAACTATTTTGAAATCGCTTTTGTAACTGTTGAAAAGATCATTTTCAAAAGAGCTTTAAACTGAGCCAAGATATTTCCAAATATTTCACAGCCTTACTGTTTTCTCAAAGGATTGTACCCTGCTTCTATATAACATGATGGTTTGCCTTACGTGATTTATTACTGCTCAATTGCTATTTACCTTTATTACTCACTAAGTTGGAGTACTCACTTTACTCCCTGCTCCTCGTGTGCAGATACAGGTATCTATTAACCCGGTAGCGGGTTTGGGCCGATCAGTGGCTGAGTTATATGAGTTAAAGAGGTGACTGCAAGCGTTCGCAACACTATTTTTCTCTCTCTTTGTTCGTTATTCCCGTTTTGTATATAATAGACCTTGTAGTGGATTTATTTTCTGATAGATTCTCGTGACCTGTGACACCCCGATTAGGGCTGAGTTGGGTTGTAATTTCGTTAATTAATATTATTAAGTTATATTTTTGCTATTCATTTATGCTTAACTATATTTTTGAAAGAGACGAGTTGGGTTAGTTGGCTGAACTTGTCTTCACGAGAGGCGCTATCACGACCGGTGCGGGGTTTGGGTCGTGACAAGTTGGTATCAGAGTCTAGGTTACTAGGTCTCACGAGTCATGAGCAGGTTTAGTAGAGTCTCGCGGATCGGTACAGAGCCACGAGAGGCTGTAAAACCTTTAGGAAAACTTCACATTCTTGAATTCTTGTTGTGCATCCTTGATTCAGCTTGAAAAGAAACTCTTGAAATTCCTTCCACACGTTCGTATGCAATCATGAGCGCTCAATATCAGATGTGCTTGTGATTCCCCGATCAAGGGGCGTGATATGATCTATGTGAGCTTGATGTTGGGCCAGTCTGGAGGACTTGAGGCTGAGTCTTTGCCTATGGCTTGAGCACCGAAGTGCTGATTGTGTGAGCAAGTGGTTTGAATTTATATGTTCTGTATTGTCCCTATTACTGGGAGTGATGGCTGGATAACTATGTGACGAGTATGTTAGTACTGCGAAATGTATCTATATGACTTGGAAGTAGTGAGGAATGTTTGCTGGATGATAAATGAACTATTAAGTATGTGATTTCCATTGTTATTGGATGTGTAGCTCCGAGTTATGGGCGCGTGAAGAATCTTTTCGTGTCTCCTAGTTGGGAGTAAGTAAATTTTATGTTGCGGTACGAGTTCAGACTCAGGAAGACTAAGTGGTTGTGTAATGTTTATAACGATGGAAGGTATACAAAAATATTATATTGAGGCGAAGCAGGTGGGTTATCTCCCGCGGAGTGTGTTGAAGTGGTGTGATCCTTATGTGTATGTTAGAAGATCTCATGTGTAATTGAAGGGTGCATGTTGAAATTTAAAATTTTGGGTCTCTTAAGAGAGTGGGTTAACTGTTGCAAGGATGAATGCGAGATTTGTAGAAGATTTACAGTACTTGGATGATCTGTGTTTTCACAAACTTATAAATAATTTGAGTTTAATCTCACTATGGTATTGTGGCATCAATAGAGTAAACGTGTTATGAGATATTGAGTGTATCTTGATCTATGGATTCGAGCTAAGTGGGGGAGTCTGTTGTCAGCAGTTGATTGCACGGTAGGTGCCATGTTATTTCCAGTTTGGGGTGTGCGAGCGAATTAGCTATGGCTAGAGTAAAGGAAAAGTTTGACAAAGGTTATATTATGCTTCATAGAGTATGAGAATCACGGAATGTCTACAGTGTTGTTGGTAAAGGATGCTCGGCGCATAGAGCTTGAAGTTGCGTGGTTGTATTGGGATGAGGATTTCATTTTTCGGTATGGTAAGGATATGATCAATTCTTTATATGTGTTCGAGGTAATGGGTTCTTACAGGTATTTGGTAGCGATGCTCATGGGTTTTGATGGCTTGCTTAGCTTAGTCTAGTTAGAAGGATTCAGTCCTGGCAGTTTAATTTGTGCAAACAAAATTGGGAGAGTTCTTATTGATTTCTACCGTGGTTGAAGAGGTGCATCTTCTACGAATATGAGAGGCATGGGATGTGTAATGAATTTATTCTAGATGAGAGCAATGGGAGGTTCTTGACTAGTTGAGTACGAAGAAATTTGTGGCTCGGAAGGGAGACAAAAGTTTTCCTGTTATCCTTGGATGGTATGGTTTATGCACTATGTTGTGGAGGATCGAGATTTGCGTGTATGTTGTTTCAGTTCAGTTCTAAAAGGAAGTTCATAACACTCTTAGGCAGCGGGTAACCACAGATGATTAAGGAAATGGTATTGTTATTTGGAAATGATTTGACGAGAGTGTAGGTTTCAAAAAAGGGCAATGTGATTAAGTTGACGGCAGTTTGGTAGTATTGCGGCACCCTCTTGTTAGATCGACCGGTGATATTCGGGATTGCTTGGTGGCATATGGAAATTTTAGAGTATCTATCGTGGAAAGATGGGGTATTTAAGTTCTTGATATGTATTCGGATGGTGGAATTTGGGATCAGGTATGGCGACATCTGCGCTACATGGAATTGGAGACCGGAAGTTCTCTTATCTAGGCTATGTTGTGGACGTAGATAGTTTGTATCGGCAGTGTTTATCAACTACCGAGATTTGGAGGCCCGAGTGAATATTTCTTTGCTTAGAATGTTAGACTTTGGATATGATATTGACGACTTTTATATTTTGAAGACCTAGCAGAGGGCTGGGAAGGATTGCCTTTCTTATTTGGGGTCTTTTGAGGAGTGTCAGTGCTGAGGCTCCTCATATTGATTTAGTCGGGTGGTGAGGGACTTCTCGGATGTGTTGCTTGTGGTTGGGCATGTTGCCGGACAAGGTTGTTGATTTTGGTATTGATTTGGTGCCGGGCACCGTATCGTATGGCACTGGTAGGAGTGATAGTAGTGGAAGGAACAACTTCAAGTTTCCTTGGTAAGGAATTCGTTGGCAGGCCAATGTGTATGTGTGTTGTAGCTTGGGTCGGCTTGGTTGGCCCAAATTGTAGTGTTAAGGGATAGGCTGATTTAACCATTGTTGAGCTTATTAGTGATATGAGGGATCTATGAGTTGCGTTCTGTGTTGCGAGATGTTATGATTTGTTGGTTATGGGTACATATGGTGCGGTTTTGTTAGGGTTCATAGTGGAAGGAGAGCGGGAAGAGTAATTGGGTGTTGCTCGGTGAATGGCGTATTGGTTATGTTCTATTGGGTTTGCGTGGTATGTGTTACTTGTTTCACCGTGGGTGTAACGATTTGTTTCAGTTCCCGACATCAAATTGTGCGTGGCTGTCGATTTTGATCATATTGACTTGAGGTATTTCATGTGTAACAGTGTTTGGATAGGATCGCTCATTGTAGCGAGGCTACATAGAGATATGACCTTTTGGGGTAGATTCAAGTGTTCTATTTCTATGGTCTGAGACGGGTATGAGCACGTAATTTTTTCCCTAAGCAAGTTATTCCAAAAGATTCAAGAAAAATGATTTTGCAATTTTTATGAATTTTGTTGCATTTTTGTGTTAATTGGTTGCATAATACTTCATATTTAAAATACCAAAAAATATGCATTTGCATTAGGAATTTAATTTCACATTTTAGTATTAAGTAGGTATTAATGCATTTTACAACAATTTAAAGAAAATCACAAAAATAGTTCTTAGGCATTCTTAATTGATAATTGTTGCATTTATACAATTTTTAAATAATTTTAGAAGTTAAATAGTTTAATTAGGTTTTGTTTTAATTTTTACAAAATCAGAAAAATACAAAGTAAAAATACAAAATACAAAAATGAAAATGAATGCAAAAGCAAAAGAAATAAAAAGAAAACAAAATCAAAAAGGGGGAAAACAATTAAGTAAATTTGGGCCACAATAAATTAGCCCAAACAGATCCCCTTCAAAACACCCAAGTCAGCCAAACGTCCCTGCCCAGGCCCAATTAAATACCCGGTCCAATGCCCCCTAAACCTTAAAATGACGTCGTTTCGAGTCGTTGAATCCAAGCCATCCATTCTTCATGATCCTACGGCCTAGCTTCAATCTTAGACAATTAATAAAAGTGTCTATTTTTTTTTTAAAATCCCTAAAAGACATAACTCGTCTTCATAGTATACTCCTCCTATATCACCGCTGACTTCGACAAAATCTTCGCTGGCGGCGGACGAAACCCACACCAATCCTCCTCAAATTCACACCACGAACTCCCCAGATCATCCTCTTCCCATTCCCTCCTTTGATTTCCCTCGAACCTCACCGGAAATCCTCGAATCTTCGTCGAAAGATTTTCCGGCCATGACGTCAACTATTCCAAATAGCTCCAAACTTACACCATTGACTCTCCTAACTTCCCTCAACCCAAATATATGACCATCTTGTCTCGAATCTGGCCGGAAGTGCTTAAATATCAATTTCAATCTTCTTCGGCCAAAACCCTAACGGGTAAAAATTGCTCCAAATTGACGATCCATCATCCCCTGATCTTCTTTGAGATGAATTCAATGTCGAAGACCCTCGAATCCAACTAAAAGATTGCCTTGTTTTAATCCGAGAATCAGTAAGTTTCTGTTCTAATTTTTTTTAGTTTAATCCTGTTTTGATGAGAGTCTTACTTTAATTCATGTGTTGTTCTTATTAGTATAGGTGTACGTCCCCTTTAATTGTAGGCAGCCTGTTTAATTGATGTTAAAATAACGGAATGGTTAGCTTATTAATTGTTTATCAGTGTTAGATTTATTTTGTAGTGATTCTGTTTTGAGGTCGTTCATTAAATGATAGTAGTTTATAGTCTGAAAGTTAGTAGCATGATTATTAGCTTAATGTTGGGGTTAATCTGTTTTAGGCTTAATTGATCTTGTTTGAGTTTCTATTTAGTTTTAATGTGCTCCTGTAGGGTTGTTATTAAATGGTTTTGGTTAGTTTAGTTTAGGTTAATCACCAATTGTAGTTAATATAGTTTTAATTCAGTGCCCAATTCAGTTAGCTGTTATAATTAGATAAAATGGGTTATAGTTGATATTTTAATCAGGGGAAGAAAGGAGTCAGGGTATGGGTAGATCAATGCAGCAATTCCTGGATGTAAAAAAGGATAGTTTAGGCAATGGAAAAGGGTAGTTTAATTAGGTTTGGTAATTTCTGAAATGAGGAAGGGGTAGTATAGGAATTGTAGTGGGTATAGAATCTTCTAGAATGGACTTTAATGTAGATTTCAATAAAATAGATGTAGTAACTTGTAGTACAAGTCAGAAAAATAGAGGGTTAAAAAGAAATAAAAGAGGGACTAATAGTGCAAACTCAAAATCTGAGGGCTGCCCCATCTTTGCCTATATAAAGCAGCCCCAATGCATTAATAAACAAGGTTTGACAGCCCAAAATTCCAAAAAAAAAAAACCCTCTCCACATATCTAAGTCTAGATTTTTGAATTGCAAAAACCATAGGAGTTCAGAAATCCTCTCCTAGATCTTAGGATTTTCGGAAAACTAAAAAATCAACACAAATCTTCAAAAAAAATAATCCAAAATATACTGTTTCATTGAAGGAATTGTAGGTTAACTTCGATTTCTGTCCATTGATTCACAATCTTCATTCAATGTTTGGTTCCTGAAGTTTCAGAAATGTTTTGAATTGATTTCGAGTGGTTTTTTGGTATAGTTAAGTTGTTTTAGGCCTGCTAAAGGTTTCAGAAGTGTTATTTGAGAGTTTTTGATGCTGTCCTGGGTTGATCTAACAATCCTGCTTGGTGTGAAATTGTTTTGCAATCTCTGATTCATTTCTGGGCTGAAATTGACTGTGTGGTTGCCATTTGAGTATCAACTGCTGTTGTGTGTTTAGCTGATGCTAATTTTCCTCCTTTTACTTGATTAACACTTCAGGTACACATATCCCAATTCTTTCAATGTAGCTATCAAATGGAAAGGAAATAAAGCATGATTCACATTCCTTATTTCAGGATTTATACTCGTTTATCAGTAGTTTGATGTTAATGTGTATTTGTCTAATATAGTGTAAGCTCAATTTGTAACAATAAGGACAATAAGTATCTGTATAATTAGGATTGTTGCTGAGTTTATTTGAACTGGTTGGCCTACTAAGTTGTATCGGACTGTTAAGCTAATTCGAACTCTTCTTCTTCCTCTTTGAATTTTTGCATATTCAGTAAAGTTAACTCGAATTGGTGTGAAATGCATAAGGTATCTCACTATGTGTTAATCAAATTTCAAAAGCTTGAATGTAGAAGATTAGTTCAGACAACTGAAATTAAAAGTATTATAAAGTTCTTATAGGTTAAGTAATAATTGATCCTTATATTAAGTCACAAGTATGTCCAAGTAGAAATAGAGATTGACATTGACCCCGTGCAACTGGACTGAATGGATTTTCAGATTTGTAATAACGATCTTAGGCTGATGGATAGGATAACCCATTAATAAATCACTTGCTATCAGTAGATGATAACCACTTTGAATAATTTTAGTTCACTATAATCATTGCTCTTATTTCATAGATTAGGTAATGTTCACTAGAAAATGTTTGAAATAATGTAATGGCTATTTACAAGCCGGACTGTCCAAATTGTGAAAGGTAGATTAATAAACCTAGACTTTATTTGACAATAAGTATGTGGGCTATTATGAGCTCAGGCGTCCAATTCATAGGCAAATGAGACCTGAGGCCCGCTTTGCCTCTTTTGCTAAAGAGTCTTGCCCCCCACTCGTCCAGTCACTGGGCCAAATCTCCCGAGGCCCAAAATAACTATAAATCAAATTGTTTTTTTTAATGTTGAAATTACATTAGGAACATGGAAATTAAACCATAAATATAAAATCAGGTTTTTGAATTAGGTAGCGGGTTCAAGCTAAAAGGGTTCCCCTTTTGTTTGAATTCGGACTTGAATTCGAGGCTTGAATTTATATTCGCGGATCAATTGACCCTTAGAGACAAAATAAAAAATAGAAAATTTAGTTACTTTAGTTTGGCCTTTAATAAATAAAAATGAGACGAGCCTCGCCAGATCAAATACATAATTGCGGGGCCCTCATTAATTACTTAATTAAAAATACTTAGTATTGGGATGGGCCGTTTAGCAAATTGCACGGCTTTCCCAAAAGATAACAACACGTTAGTCGATCTAGGCGCGCTTTTAATAAATCTTACCTTCCTAAATACGGGTGTGCATTTCATGCGACGCAAATCCAAATCCAAAAATGTTGAATATGAATGTGTTGAGGATCCGGGTGCATTTCATGTGACGTGATCCGAAAACATATTCTTAAACGACGTTCACTTTCTCGAATAAATAATAATTGACAAAAGCGGTAAATAAAATTGCATTGTAGGTTAATATGTATTAAAATCAAAATTTAGCCAAATATAGCAGTTGAGCAACTGTGCTAGAACCACGGAACTCGGGAGTGCCTAACCCCTTCTCCCTGGTTAACAAAATTTCTTACTCAGGTTACTGGTTCGCGACTGTTAAACAGAGTCAAACCCTTTTCTAGATTCGGGATTCAAAACCAGTGACTTGGGACACCATAAATCTCCCAAGTGGCGACTCTGAATCTCTAATAAAACGAATCTCGTTTCGATTGTCCTTTAAGTGAAAAAACTCCTTTTTTATTATATCCCTTCCCCGGGGTGTAGTAAAGTATTAGGTAAAATGGAGGTGTGACAGCTCTGGCGAATCCGCTGGGGATAAGAACCCAGAATTTTGGTTCAGGGTCCAAGAATTCGAGCTCAGTTAAATTGTTGTATTTAGCTTCATTTGATTTTGCTACATGATCCATGCTATACGTGCTAAATGTTTACCGCTTTAATATTTGTTGAATTGTATATAAACTGTCGCGAATCCCTCCCTCTTTCTGAGTCTTCTACATCATGGAGAAGGGTGCACTTCGTGTAGCTTCTCTTCTGTTAGAGTCTTTGTCCCAATTTAGAACGAGGTTTGGATAAGTTACAAAGCCGGGCGAGCTTCTGTATCCCCGGTACGCTGCCTCCCCCTCGGCCCGAGTTGTCCGCTTGGGTAAGCCAGGTCTAGACCAATAAACCTAGGATTTAAACCTAGAAGAACAATAAACTCATGCCGGATCCCTAGTAGAACGCTTATTTGCATCACGTGCATTTTGACTTAGGGGACTCAACACAGGGGTTGGTTCCGTCTAGGACAGGTGACCCGAATTAAAATGACCATCCTGATGCATATTACGTGCTACTTGCATTTATTTACTCGGCTTCGCATGTTGACCGGCTTGTATACAATGAGTGAAAATTTGTGAAAAAAAATAACAGTGTTAGGACTAAGGGAAGATAACCATTTATTGTGAAAAACCCAATGCCCAAATAGTACCGAAATGCTGCCGGATTTTTTTTAGAAAAAAGAGAAAAATATTTGATAAAATATAGAAAGTAATTGTTGGTCAAAAATAGTCTTGATTTTGGCCAATCGGCCCGAACTACGCTGGTTTGATTCTCACCAAGTGTGAGATACGTAGGCAACCCTTGACGGGTCCAACCACCCCTTTTGCAAAAATAGCCAAAAAATGTCAAATTTTAAATTTTGTTATAAATAAGTCGGGTGATGTCATAAGCCGCATGTCCCTCAAAAGGACGCCGGAAGGCCATTTTTGCAGGAATAGCCACCTTGAGTCAATTTAAAGCACTTTGCGGACACAGCCTTAAAATCTCCTTTTCGGAAGTGTTGAAAGGCCGTATCTGCAAAATCAAGTTTGGTCATCTAAACAACTGTTAAAAAATAGCCATTTGTCAAATAAGCCATTACATGGATAATTTTGTAAAAATAGTCGCAATTGACATTAAAACTTTCTCAGTCTTGCGCTGGCTTGTGGCGATGCCGAGTGATGCCCCACGGGCCCCAGGATGAGAAATATTGATCATCAAGTGTGTATCCTTTGAAACAAATTTTGCAAAAATAGTCACCTTCTCAAAATAAGCCTTTACATGGCCAATTGCTATTAAAAAAAGTCTCAGTTGACATTGAAACATTCTCAGTCTTGCGGAAGCCTGTGGCGATGCCGAATGATGCCCCACGGGTCCCAGGATGTGAAGATTTGATGTAATCTTGATCTAGTTTGTAGTTTGTTATTTTGAGTCTGCTTCTGTAGTTTCCCTTCAAGAAAAACAAATTTGAAAATCCCAAAAAATTATCTCTTTATTTTTGCATTAATTTGCAAGAACTACGCTCGGTCTGATTCATGCAGGGTCATGATACGTAGGCAATCCACGTAGGATTCAACCATAACCAAAAAAGAAAAAAAAGACAAAAGAAAAGAAAGAAGTGGAAAAACAACAAAAAAGGCAAAAAAAAGAAAAGAAAAGAAAATAGCGGAAAAACAAGAAAGAAAGGAAAGAAAAATCAATATGCTAAATGCCTTAACGCTAATATGGTGGCTTCATTTTGTCATTCCAGAATGGTGGTTGGTTTGTGGTTTTAAAGCGGTAATTCCTTGTTGCAACACAAGGACAAAAGGCAATGGTGAACGACAATAGAACTGAGTTGATCGATACCAGTGCCTGACGCCAGTTGGTTGAACGGGATAATGGGTTAAGTGAAGAGGTGCGGATATTAAGACGACACGTGGCAGACATGTACCAAGCCTGGATGACTGGGAAGGCACCACCCCCGCCACCACCGATTTTTCCAGATGTTGCCCTTACCCAAGCTACAAACACAGCGCCAAATGATCCTCCATATTCCCCAGATACACCCGCTTATCACAATTTTCCCCACTACCCTAATAAAGTTACAAACAATGAATATCCACCCAAAGCTCACAATACTCAATATCACCTCCCAGAGGGTGCCCGCAAGAGCCTCAATTCATACAAGAAGAGCTTTCGGGATGAGCAGCTTCATGCTAGAAATGAAAAGGTTACGGGAAGAGAAGAGCGAGATGGGGTACCCAGGAAGTTGAAAAGAACAGATCAGTCCTTTAGGGACAAGCAAAGAGTGGAAAGCCAGGACAGCATACCCGCAGGGTTCAAAGTACCAAGATTCAACTTGTACAATGGGCGTGGAGATCCGGTGTCCCACCTGAGGATCTATTGCAACGAAATGAGGATTATTGGGGAGAAAGACAACGTACTGATGACATATTTCAGTGAAATCCTAACTGGAGCAGCCTTGGACTGGTATACCCGTCAAGATAAGTGGCTTACATTGGACGACATGGCTCAAGATTTTGTCCGATATTTTCAGTGTAAATCGAGTATTACATTAGACGCTCCTCGTTATCTAAAATGGAAAAGAGGCCAAAGGAAAGCTTTAAAGAGTTTGGGTACAGATGGAGGGAGCAAGCTGCTCGAGTCAGTTCTCCGATTATGGAAGAAGAAATGGTCAAGATTTTTCTACAGGCCCAGGGACCCACCTACTACAGTCATTTGATCCCGGCCCTGGGAAAGCCTTTCAAGGATGTGTTAAAAATGGGGGAGATAGTAGAAGAAGGAATCAAGTCAGGGAAAATCATGAGTTGTTCGGAAGCCATTCAGAACGTACTAGTAAGCTTGGCTGGAAGAAAGAGGAACAAAAAAGACGATCTGATAGGTTCTCCTGATCGACACTTCCAGCCTCGACATCATCCCCGTGGTGATCCTTGTGCATTAGATGATCCTCCCCAACGTTACTTCTCTCCATAGAAATTCCAAAGTCGCTTATCACACTCCCAGTACCTAGATCCTCAAAATGCCCATCTACCCCCGCGAGCTTACCAAAAACACCCCGGATCAGGTTTTCGGCCCAATTCAACATTTAAGAATGAGAGGTTACGGAAGAAGAAAACCCTCACTCCATTGGGAGAATCATATGCCAGTCTATTCAAGAGGTTAATGACATTGGATATGTTAGAGCCGATTCAGATGAAAATGCCGAGCTCTCTTCCAAAGAAGTTTGATCCTTCTCAAAGGTGCGCGTACTACTCAGGTGCCCTGGGACATGACATAGAGAAATGTTGGAAGTTGAAGAATGCAATTCAGAAGCTTATTGATGTAGGAGACATTGTCGTGCAAAGTCCAGATGCAGTAAAAACTGTCCAAAGTCCATCTCCTGTATGTAACGAGACGCGTATGGTGGGAATGATTGATCGTGAGAATGAGCCGGCAAAAGAAACCCAAAAGCAGTTTGCTGAGAGCAATATGATTAAGGCTTGTGAAAGTACCGGTAACCTTGGTGTGAAATTCAGTGGCTAAGATGTCAAGTTTGGTGATTGAAAAGACGCTACATCTCTTGGTGAACTAGAGTGGAGTTTTTGGTGGTTTATTTTGGTGTCATTTCTGTTGTCCGGATTATCTCAGGGTTGTAATCTGGACATTGTCTTGTGACTCAAACCCTTCTATCTTTTCACTGTGCTTTTTTTAGTCATAATAGCTTGTTTTAGTGCCGTCTAGGTTTGTTCAAGGGCTGTGACTAGTTCAGTTTGCTTGTTTTGTTGTTTAAATCCTTTCACCGTCAGTCTAATGCAATTCTCGATTTCCTACCATTTCTAGCCATTTCATTTAGTTCCCTTCTCCCTTTACAATTCTTTTATGGTTCTAGTGACATGACATGCACGCATAATTCTCAGCTTGGTTTGTAAATGTCAGTTTAATAATGAAGCAATGAAACAATGTTCGACGAAAATAAGTAAAAGCATTATGAGAGCACTTCAAGCCCAAATCAAGTGAAACTGGGGGCAGATAAAAAAAATACTGTTGAACAGGCATCATTCCGCATCAATTTAAAACTAAAGGCAAGTTTTTTGCAAGTTTACTGGAGCCATTCGTGGTACCAAGATTGTTGTCTAATGGCACTGAGTAATTGACAAATATAGAAGACAAATATGGGGATGTGATTAGTAATTCTGGTGCAATCAAAAGATGTAACATTGTGTAGTTTGTACTTGGCATGTTTTGGAGATTGGAATGACGAAGGCATTTTATTCTGCTATCCAAAAACTTTATCCTTTGTTACCCCTTTTGAGCCTCGGTTGTTTTCTTGCATATCCCTCTTTCGGAATCAATAATAAGACTCGTAAGTTCGAATAGGGAAGTGAGCGGAGAAATAAGAAAAAATAGTGAAAGAAAAGAAGAGAAAAGAAAAGAAAAAAAAGAAAAGAAAGAAAAGAAAAGAAAAGCAAAAGAGAAAAGAAGAGTAAAAGAAAGAAAAGAAAAAAAAAAGAAAAGAAGAGAAAAGAAAAGAAAAGAAAGAAAAGAAGAAAAGGAAAAGAAAATAAAGGAAAAAGAAAGAAAAAGAAAAGTGGAAGAAGGAAAGATCGCAACAACAAATATAGTTGCCTGAATTACGTTTGACTTGATCCCGAAAGGGTACGTAGGCAGCCTCTCTGAGGTTCAGTCACAACAAAAGAAAAGTCCAAGAATCCCCAAGAATGAAATTGGGGCAGAAGTTATGTTTGTTGTAAGAAATATGATTCCGAAGGTTATAGTTCTTGAACCCACGTTGAATTATCTTGAGCCTCTATACCCTTCTTTCTAAACCCATCCAAAAGCCACATTACGGTCCAAAGAAAGACCTTCTGACCAGTCTTCGAGAGATGCCAAGTCAAGCGAGCGAAGGTAAATCACATAAGGGGAAACACTCCAGTCCAAACAAAAGAAAATGAAGAATTAGAGAGTCATGATGATGAGAACCACCACGGGTAC
>MU712808.1:23893-37821 GCA_026770625.1 Nicotiana glauca
GATAATGAGCCGGTTCGAGGTAAGTGGCTTGCCTAACCTTGTGTGGGGGACCTTTCCCCTTAGGATTTTCTACTTCATATTTGAGTTCCATGTACGTGAGGTGACGAGCGCGTACTTGAGCTAATTGTTACAAGCCCGTTTCTACTTGAAGTATTTAAATTGAGATTCCTGTTTACTAGTTCATTTTAGACTGTGAGTTTAAGCCTGTGCTGAATTATTTGCTTAAATGTTTAGCTGACTTCTTTTTTTAAATGCTTAGCTGACTTATTTGTTTAAGTGGTTAGCTGACTTACCTGCTTAATTGTGTAAGTGCACTATTCGTACTTTGTGAAGCGTGTTAGGCTAGGAATTCCTATTACTTGTACTGGTTTTAGCATTATTCTAAGATTATGAGTTGTTGTTGTATGTTTAAATTGGGACTATGGGACAGCTTCACGGGAGATCCCCCTGCATTTGATATATTCTGGATTGAGGGTGCGGGATACCAAGAGATCCTTGGCACATGCATTTCTTTATATATTGGGATGCCAAGAGATCCCCGGCTTACTTATTGAGGATACCAAGAGATCCTCGGGATACTAAGAGATCCCCAGTGTATATATTGAGGATACCAAGAGATCCTCGGGATACTAAGAGATCCCCAATGCATATGATGAGGATACCAAGAGATCCCCGGCTTACTTATTGAGGATACCAAGAGATCCTCGGGATACTAAGAGATCCCCAGTGTATATATTGAGGATACCAAGAGATCCTCGGGATACTAAGAGATCCCAGTGCATATGATGAGGATACCATGAGATCCTTGGGATACCAAGAGATCCCCGACTACTATTCCTCGATGAGAGCGGTATTCCTTGTATCATTACCTTTGCTTTTTGTTACTATCCTTCCTTATTTTTCTGGTTTAGATTCCCGCTATATACTTTATTTACACTGTTTCCGTTATCTTATTATTTATTATGTTTTATCTCAGTAGGGCCCTAACCTTCCTTGTCATTACTCAATCGAGGTTAGGCTTGGCATTTACTGAGTACCGGTGTGGTGTACTCATGCCCTTCCTACGTATGTTTTTCATGTGCAGATCATACAGGTACCTCTACTCAGGCGCACTATCCTTGAGGTGAGGAGACATACAGAAACTTCGAGGTGTATCTGCAGCGTCCGCAGACCGAAGAGTCTTCTTCCTTATTCTAGTTATAGAGCTGTTATCCTATCATACTTTTGATATAGATATTCTGGAGATTAGAGTACTTATTGAAATTCTATTAGCCTGTGTTTCCCGTGAGTTTCCGGGTTTTGGGATTTATTTGTAGACTTCCGCATATCTTGAGAGTGTATAAGCCGAGCAACCTTATATTCAGTCGTTATTTTCATATATCCAGTTTCTAATTGATTATTTTGCAAGTTTAAATTATTATTTCCGCACTATCATGCTTACCTAGTTGTAGGAACTTGGTGCCATCACGACAAGTTCATGGAGGGTGAACGGGGGTCGTGACAAGTTGGTATCAGTGCTCTAGGTTCATAGGAGTCACGGAACATAGGCTGGTTATTTAGAGTCTCGCTGATCGGTACAGAGACGTCTGTACTTATCTATGAGAGGCTATGTGACCGTTAGGAAAAATTTCCCTTCATTTGATTCCCTGTCGTGGGAGATTTTTTGACACCAAAATCCTAAACTTCTACCTTCTATTCTCTCACAGATGGTGAGAACACGTGCTACTCGAAATGATCAGGCATCCGCGCCCCCTGCTGGAGTCGTTGGAGGCCGGGGCTGGGGTAGAGTTCGAGGACGCGCCCGTGGTGCAGCGAGAGCACCTGCGCAAGCTTCCACCGAGATCCACCAGCAGATCCAGCCGGAGTTCAGGCACCTGGAGCGCCTACAACTACTACTACTCCAGCCCTTGATGAGACTTTGGCACAGTTCCTGAGTATGTTTGGTACATTTATTCAGGTCGTGCCGACTACTTTACAGATCGGGGGAGGGACCCAAACTCCCACCGCCCCCACACCAGAGCAGCGAGTTTCCATTGGTCAGGTTCCAAGTGTCATGGCGACACAGCCTGTGGTCCCAGTACAGCAGGTGGTGAGTACCTCTCACCGAGTAGGGGACAGACGAGGCCAGGAGGGAAAGTATAGAGGGGTGAGTAGACCTCGTGGACCGGGGAGATATATTGGTCCTTATTTTGGAGGCAGGGTGCATCATGGTAGAGGTTTTGTAGGTCAGTCAGCTCAGTTTGTATCTCAGAGTTCCTACAGAGTTCCAGGTGCTCAAGGGTCTTGGAGTACCCGTACCGCACCGTTCCTACTGCCACGTCCTCCCAGAGCTTGTTTTGAGTGTGGTGACACCCGTCATGTGGTGAGGGATTGCCCTAGACTTGGGATGAGTGCACCTCCATGGACTTCTCAGCCACAACGTGCCCCGTAGAGTTCTCAAGCTATGGTTATAGCCCCAGTTGCCACGCCACCTGCCTGTACTGAGGCTATTTCCTCCGATTCTGTCATCATAGGTACCATCATGATGTTTTATATAAGTATATCGGTTTTATCCGGTTTAGGCTCCACTTATTCTTATGTGCCTTCTTATTTTGCTCCGCATTTGGGTATACCCCGGGATTTCCCTTGAGGTTCGCTGTTTATGTTACTACTCCTGTGGGAGATTCTCTTGTTGTGGATCGCATTTATCGGTCATGTTTGGTTAGTATTCGTGGTTTTGAGACCATAGTAGAGTTATTGTTACTTAGTAAGGTTGATTTTGATATTATTTTGGGCATGGACTGGTTGTTGCCTTATTTTGCTATTCTTGATTATCACGCCATGACCGTGACGCTGGCTATGCCAGGTATTCCGCGTATTGAATGGAGTTGTATTTTAGATCACACTTCCAGTAGAGTTATCTCTTTTCCTTAAAGCTCAGCGTATGGTTGAGAAGGGATGTGCCGCGTATTCTAGCTTATGTGAGAGATGTCAGTGTTGATACCCCTTCTGTTGATTTAGTTCCAGTGTTATGAATTATTCTGATGTGTTTCCAGCTGATCTTCCGGGCATGCCGCCCGATAGAGACATTGATTTTGGCATTTATCTATTACCGGGAACTCAACCCATTTCCATTCCTCCATATTGTACGGCTCGTCCTGAGTTGCAGGAGTTGAAGGATCAATTGCAGGAATCGCTTGGTAAGGGTTTTATTCGACCTAGTGTTTCACCGTGGGGTGATCCTGTCTTATTTGTGAAGAAGAAGGATGGTTCTATGCGTATGTGCATTGATTATCGCTAGTTGAACAAGTTACAGTGAAGGACCGTTATCCTTTGCTTCGTATTGATGATCTATTTGACCAGTTTCAGGGCGCACAAGTGTTTTCCAAGATTGATTTGCGCTCAAGTTACCATCAGTTGGAGATTCGGGAGCCAGATATCCCGAAGACTGTCTTCAGGACTCGGTATGGTCATTACGAGTTCCTTTTTATGTCATTTGGGCTGACTAATGCCCCAGCAGCTTTTATGCATTTGATGCACAGTGTATTCAGGCCATATCTTGACTCATTCGTTATTGTTTTCATTGATGATATTCTGGTGTATTCCCGGAGTCGGGAAGATCATGAGTAGCACCTGAGGACAGTGCTTCAAACCTTGAGAGAGAAGAAATTATATGCAAAGTTCTCAAAATGTGAGTTTTGGTTGAGTTCCGTGGCATTCCTAGGCCACGTGCTATCAAGTGAGGGCATTCGGATGGATCCGAAGAAGGTGGAGGCTGTGCAGAGTTGGCCCAGGCCCTCTTCAGCTATAGAGATTCACAATTTTCTTAGCTTGGCGGGTTATTAGCGTCTCTTTGTGGAGGGGTTTTCATCGATTGTGGCCCCTATGACTAGATTGACCCAAAAGGGGTGCCCCATTTCAGTGGACAGAGGAGTGCGAGGCAAGCTTTCAAGAGCTCAAGACAGCTTTGACTTCAGCCCCAATCTTGATGTTGCCTATCGGTTTGGGTTCTTATATAGTTTATTGTGATGCCTCGCGGGTTGGACTTGGAGCGGTGTTGATGCAGGACAGTAGGATGATTGCCTATGCATCCAAAAAGTTGGAGATACATAAAAAGAATTACCCTGTCCACGACCTTGAGTTAGCTGCTATAGTTCATGCCTTGAAGATCTGGCGGCATTGTTTGTTCGGGGTGCCTTGTGGATCTATACTGACCATCGAAATTTGCAGCACTTGCTTAAGCAGAAGGACCTGAATATGCGTCAGAGGAGATGGTTAGAGTTGTTAAAGGATTATGATATTACTATTCTTTATCACCCGGGCAAGGCCAATGTGGTAGCCGATGCCTTGAGTCACCGAGCGGAGAGTTTGGGGAGTTTGACATATTTACCAGCTTCAGAGAGACCTATGGCGATGGATGTTCAGGCCTTAGCCAGTCAGTTCGTAAGCTTGGACCTTTCGGAGCCCAGTCGGGTTCTAGCCTGTGTGGTTTCTCGGTCTTCCCTAGTTGATTGTATCAGGGAGCGGCAATATGATGACCCTCATTTGCTTTTCCTCAAGGTCAGGTTCCAGCGTGGTGATGCTAGAGATGTGGCTATCGGAGATGACGGGGTATTGAGGATGCAGGGCCGGATTTGTGTGCCTAATGTCGATGGTCTTCGAGAGTTGATTCTAGCAAAGGCCCATAGTTCGCGGTATTCCATCCATCTGGGTGCTACGAAGAGGTATCAGGACTTGAGGCAGTACTATTGGTGGAGGCGGATGAAGAAGGATATAGTTGATTATGTGTCTAGATGCCTCAACTGTCAGCAGGTGAAGTATGAGCACCAGCGTCCGGGTGGGTAGCTTCAGCAGATTGAGATCCCAAAGTGGAAATGGGAGCGTATCACCATGGACTTTGTATCTGGACTTCCACGGACCTTAAAGAAGTTGATTCCATTTGGGTCATTGTGGATCGGCTGACCAAGTCCGCTCATTTCATTCCTGTGTGTACCCGTTATTCATCGGAGGGGTTGGCGGATATTTATATCAGGGGGATCGTCCGTTTAAATGGTATTCCAGTTTCTATCATTTCAGACAGAGGTACTCAGTTTACATCACGGTTCTGGAGAGACGTGCAACAGGATTTAGGCACTCGAGTGGAGTTGAGCACATCATTTCACCCCCAGACGGACGGACAGTCCGAGCGCACTACTCAGATTCTTAAGGATATGCTCTATGGGGGTGTGATTGAGTTTGGAGGGTCTTGGGATCACTTCTTGCCATTGGAGGAGTTTGCTTATAACAACAGTTATCAGACCAGCATTCAGATGGTGTCGTATAAGGCTTTATATGGTAGGAGGTGTAGATCTCCGGTGGGTTGGTTTGAGCCGGGTAAGGCTAGGCTATTGGGTACAGATAGACTCCGTACAGCCTAGTCTAGACATGAGAGTTACGCGGACAGGAAGGTCCGTGATGTTTCATATATGTTTAGTGAGCGGGTCTCGCCTATGAAGGGCGTCATGAGGTTTGGAAATAAAGGAAAGCTGAGTTCGAGGTTTATTAGCCCTTTTGAGATCTTGAGGCGAGTTGGGGAGGTTGCTTATGCTCTTGCCTTACCTCCCAGCCTAGCCGGAGTTCACCCGATATTTCATGTTTCGATGCTCCGGAGGTATCACGATGATCCGTCGCACGTATTGGATTTTAGTTCAGTCCAGTTGGACAAGGATCTATCCTATGTTGAGGAGCCAGTGGCTATTTTGGACAGGCAGGTCAGGAAGTTGAGGTCAAAGAACATAGCTTCAGGGAAGGTTCAGTGGCGGGGTCAGCCAGCCGAGGAGGCGACTTGGGAGACCGAGCAGGATATGCACAGCCAGCACCCTCATCTCTTCACTACTTCGGGTATGTTCTCTATGCTCATTCGAGGACGAATGAATGTTTAAGTGTAGGAGGATGTAACGACCCGGTCGGTCATTTTTGGAATTTACGCCCCGATCCCCCATTAAAATCTTCCCCTACGTTAATTTATGCTATTTTGGTTTGCCGGGCTATTCGGTGTTAGGATTTGGAGTGTTTTGGGACACTTAGTCCCTAAATGTGAGCTTAAGAGTTGAAAAATGGTCCGTAATTGGAACAGTGTGAAAACGACCTGGGAATGGAAATTCGATGGTTCCGTTAGCTCCGTTAGGTAATTTCGGGGTTAGGAGCATATTCGGAATGTATTTTGGGAACTCGTAGCTCATTTAGGCTTGAAATGCCGAAGTTTGAATTTTTGAAGTTTCCGGTCCGATAGTGAGTTTTTGATCTGAGGGTCAGATTGGAATTCTGGAAGTTGCAATAGCTCCGTCATGTCATTTGGGATGTGTGTGCAAAATTTCAGGTCATATGGACGTGTTTTGGTTAGGGTTTTGATCAAAAGCGTATTTGGAAGAAATTTGAAGTTCTTAGGCTTGAATCTTTGATTAATTTGGGTTTCCGGTGTTGTTTTAGGTGTTTTCAAGGTTGGTGCAAGTTTGAATAAGGTATTAGGTGGTATTGGTGTTTTTGGTTGAGGTCTCGGGGGCCTCGGGATGATTTCGGGTGGTTAACGAAAGAAATATCTAAGTTTGCAGCAGCTGGTATTTTTGTTCCTTCTGGTATTTTCGCTTCTGCGGCTTGGGAATCGCAGAAGCGAGATTGGCCTTCCCCCCCCCCAGGACCGCAGAAGCGGTAGGATTTCCGCAGAAGCGGATATGCTTCTGCGAGATGGGAATCGCAGAAGCGAAAGCTGGGACTTTTAAATGAAACCGCAGAAGCAGTCCCTTGACCGCAGAAGCGGTATTCACTGTTCAGAAATAACAATTTTGAGGGTTTAATTTCATAAGTTGAAAAATCGATTGTGAGCTCGAGAGAAGGAAATTTTGAGTGGGTTTTTGAAGAGAAAATCATTGTGTAATGTTTCTTTGATCCCTTTTCATTATATTACATCATTATATAGTTAAATACATTTAGGATCAAAAATTGGATAATTTGGGGTAAAACTTCATTGGCTAAACTATTAAGTTTTGAGTGGGCATTTGACCTTCAATTTGGGAGATTTTTATATGGTTAGACTCGTGAGAGTATGAGGGTTCCAAAAATGTAGAAATTATTCGATTCCGAGATGTTGGCTTGAGGGGCATTTTGGTCATTTTACCTATTTTCGCGCTCTAGCTTTAATTTTTATAGTGGAATCAGTTGTTTGCAATATTATTAACGATATGTAATTGAATTGAATAGATTTGGGCCATTTGGAGTCGGATACTCGTGGCAAAGGCGTGGTTTCTATTGATATTGAGCCGGTTCGAGGTAAGTGGCTTGCCTAACCTTGTGTGGGGGACCTTTCCCCTTAGGATTTGCTACTTCATATTTGAGTGCCCTGTACGTGAGGTGACGAGCGCGTACTTGAGCTAATTGTTGGAAACCTGTTTCTACTTGAAGTATTTAAATTGAGATTCCTGTTTACTAGTTCATTTTAGACTGTGAGTTTAAGCCTGTGTTGAATTATTTGCTTAAATGTTTAGCTGACTTCTTTGCTTAAATGCTTATCTAACTTATTTGTTTAAGTGGTTAGCTGACTTACCTGCTTAATTGTTTAACTACACTATTCGTACTCAGTGAAGCATGTTAGGCTAGGAATTCCTATTACTTGTACTAGTTTTTGCATTATTCTGAGATTATGAGTTGTTGTTGTTGTGTGTTTAAATTGAGACTACGGGACGGCTTCCCGGGAAATCCCTCTGCATTTGATATATTCTGGATTGAGGGTGCGGGATACCAAGAGATCCCTGGCACATGCATTTCTTTATATATTGGGATACCAAGAGATCCCCGGCTTTCTTATTAAGGATACCAAGAGATTCTCGGGATACTAAGAGATCCCCAGTGTATATATTGAGGATACCAAGAGATCCTCGGGATACTAAGAGATCCCTAGTGCATATGCTGAGGATACCAAGAGATCCCAGGCTTACTTATTGAGGATACCAAGTGATCCTCGAGATACTAAGAGATCCCCAGCGTAAATATTGAGGATACCAAGAGATCCTCTGGCTATTAAGAGATCCCCAGTGCATATGATGAGGATAAGAAGAGATCCCCAGCTTACTTATTGAGGATACCAAGAGATTTTAGGGATACTAAGAGATCCCTAGTGTATATATTGAGGATACCAAGATATCCTCGGGATACTAAGAGATCCCCAGTGCATATGATGAAGATACCAAGAGATCCTCGGGATACCAAGACATCCCCGGCTACTATTCCTCGATGAGAGCGGTATTCCTTGTATCGTTACCTTTGCTTTCTATTACTGTCCTTCCGTATTTATCTGGTTTAGATTCCCACTGTAGACTTTATTTACACTGTTTCCGTTATCTTATTATTTATTATGTTTTATCTCAGTAGGGCCCTGACCTTCCTCGTCATTACTCAACCGAGGTTAGGCTTGGCACTTACTGAGTACCGCTGTGGTGTACTCATGCCCTTCCTACGCATGTTTTTCATGTGCAGATCATACATGTACCTCTACTCAGGCGCACTGTCCTTGAGTCGAGGAGACATACGGAGACTTCGAGGTATATCTGCAGTGTCCGCAGACCGAAGAGTCTTCTTCCTTATTCTAGTTATAGAGCTGTTATCCTATCATACTTTTGATGTAGATATTCTGGAGATTAGAGTACTTATTGAAATTCTATTAGCCTGTGTTTCCCGTGAGTTTCCGGGTTTTGGGATTTAGTTGTAGACTTCCCATATCTTGAGAGTGTATAGGCCGAGCGACCTTATATTCAGTCCTTATTTTCATATATCCAGTTTCTAATTGATTATTCTGCAAGTTTAAATTATTATTTCCGCACTGTTAGGCTTACCTAGTTTTAAGAACTAGGTGCCATCAAGACATGTTCATGGAGGGTGAACGGGGGTCGTGACACTAACCCAAATCGTCTCTTTAACAATTATTAAATACAAATGAATAGAAAGATACAACTTAATGGCATTAAAAACCGATATTTACAATCCAACACAACCCGGCCGGGGTATCACAAGTCACGAGCATCTAAAGAGGTCTGAGCACAACTACAGGGGGTCAATAATATACAAAGAAAAATCAGGAATCAAGACGAAGTCCGGTGCCGCGAGCGCTGGCGGTCATCTTGCTCAGCTACAATAGTAATACCTTCAATCAGCTAATAACCCGCTACCGGGTGAACAATACCTGCAACTGCACGTGAGGTGTAGGGAGTAAAGTGAGTACTCCAACTCAGTGAGTAATAAAAGTAAATAATAACTGAGCAGCAAGAAATCACGTAAGGCACTCCATCATGCTATATAGAACAGTGCAACCCTTTGAGAAAATAGTATAACCGTGAAATCCTTTAGAAAATATCTGGGCTCAGTTAAAACCTCTTTTGAAAATATCCTTTTTCAACAGTTAAGCAAATAAATGCAAAACAGATAATGCAAATCAGCACGTAGGTCAGCCCCTCGGGCACAACACTCCACGAACAGATAACACCAGGGTATCTGGTGATCAGTGCAAGATGTAGCATGGATGCCAATGAAATGAGAGTGCTGAATGTCATGACATGTAGTACAAATGGAACCAATGCATGAATGCAATGCAATGCATATGACCGATGCGACGCGCAGCCCAATCCATTTGGGTACCCGCGCTCACTATAGGGGCTCAGACTCCGGAGAGGCTCCTACAGCCCAAGCGCAATATTAATATAACACCGTTGCGGCGTGCATCCCGATCCATCCTCAGTCCATAAACACACATAAGCCCCTTGGGAAATAATAAGATAACAGTTCCCAACTCAAAACGTCAGTAAAATATCATATAAGTTTTCAAATCTTAGAAAGATGGCTGATTTTGCAAAACAGTACTTAGAACCTTGGACTGAGATCAAATAATATGTATAAGTAATGCGAAAACTGTAATATCAATCCCTGAAGGATTCAAACAATTGGCACGAAGCCCAAATATGGCGATCAGCCCAAATCATGACAATATCAGGTAGATTTCAGTCAATTACGCAGTAAAATCGATAACCGGGACGAACCAAGTCACGATCTCCCAATGGTGCTCTACCCCACGCTCGCTATCCAGCGTGCAAGTCACCTCAATATAGCACTATGGTGTACAAATCCGGGATTTCAAACCCTCAGGATATCATTGACAAGTATTACTCACCTCGAACCGGCATAATCTCTAGCTCGCGATGCCTTTTCCCTTAAATCTGCTTTCACGAGCGTCGAATCTAACCAAAATCAGAACGAATACATCACACTATGCCAAGGAAACAATACCCAATCGAAAATAATCAAAATATAGCAAAAATCTCGAAACTAGCAAAACCCGAGCCCCGGACCCACTTCTCAAAAAATTACAAAACTCACATTACTGGATTCCTCGTCTTGCCACGAGTTCATACATACCAAGAACTCCCAAATCCGAGCTCAAATGACCTATCAAATCCCAATTTGAAATATCAAAACTCAAGCCCTAGTTCTTCCAATTTTTCTCAAATTTCCATGAATTTAAAGGTGGATTTCACAACACAATCGTGTTTTAAGACCAAGATTATTACCTCAAGTCATTCCCCCTTGATTCCCTCTTTAAATTTTCTCCAAGAATCTTAAAAAACGAGCAGCCATGAGTGAAAATAGACCCACCTTCGCGAACAAGCTGGTTTTAAAAACATTCTGCCCAGGGGTGTTTTCCTTCTATGCGATCGCAAAAAACTCCACGCGATCGCGGGCAATATGCTGCATTCGCACTGAACAACTCCTTAACCTTCTGCGATCGCAATTCACCCCTTTGCGAATGCATTGCACAATTATGGACATCTCCCAAAAATCTTCTACGCGATCGTAATTGAGCCTGTGCGATCGCAATGAGCAATTATACCTGCAACTGAAGCCTGCAATTTCTGCTAACTTTTAAGGTACAAAATGGTCCGTTTCACCATCCAAAACTCACCCGAGGTCCCCGGAACCTCAACCAAAAGCACCTAAATGACTTAAAACATCATCCAAACTTGTTCCAATCATCAAAACACACCTAACAACACTAAAATCATCAATTCACATCGGATTCAAGCCTAAGTTCTTCAAGAACTTCCGAAATGCACTTTCGATAAAAAACCCGACCAAACGATGTCCGAATGACCTGAAAATTTGCACACATATCCAAAATCACCTAACGAAGATACCAAAACTCTCGGAATTCCATTCTGACCCTCAGATCAAATTCTCACCCATCAACCGGAATTCGCCAAAATACTAATTTCGCCAATTCAACCCTAGTTCTACACCGGGCCTCCAAAATCAATTCCGATCGCACTTCTAAGTCACAAATCATCCCCCGAAGCTAACCGAATCACCGGAAACCAAATCCGAGCCCTATAACTCACAAGTCAACGTCCGGTTGACTTTTCCAACTTAAGCCTTCCTTAAAGAGACTAAGTGTCTCATTTCTTATCGAAACCAAATCCAATCCCTATAACTCACAAGTCAATGTCCGGTTGACTTTTCCAACTTAAGCCTTCCTTAAAGAGACTAAGTGCAATCCAAATCAACTCTAACACACCACATACCGATAACGAAATACGAAGAAGCATAAAATGGGGGAAATGAAGCAGTAATACATGAGACAACGGGTCGGGTCGTCACAGGTCCGAAATCATCGTACGAACCTACTGAAACCTTTAGATCTTGATTCCGAGGTCGTTTACTCAAAATTCCAATCTTAGCCATTTTCTCCAACTTAAGGCTTCTGAAATGAGAATCTTCATTTAAATTTAACTCTGATCTTCCTGAATTTCAATTCCGACCATATGCACAAGTCAATATACCTAAAATGAAGCTGCTCATGGCCTCAGACCGTTGAGCGATGCGCTAGAGCTCGAAACGACCTGACAGAATTATTATATACTAACATTTATTCTTTATATTCGTATGTTCATATACCAAATATATATTATTAGTATACTATAGTTATAGTATATATTTATATATTATCGTTATACTATGTCTATATATATAAATATATTAGTATAATATATTATACATAAAGATGGTGGTAAAGTAGAATCATTCATTGAAAGATAATTCGATGTTATAAAGAAAAGGAGATGGAGAGTTGAAGAATAAATTTATATGCATTCCTCCGCCAATGAACATAAATGAATGTAACCTAGGAAAATTAAGTCCTAAAACTTTTATTCCATGGCTGGAAAAGACCATGAAAATAGTTGAAACCCGTCAACCACCATTATATGAAGAAAATGAGAAATTAAGTTTAAATCTACAAGTTTGGATTGGGTGTCATATTGCTCACACGAATGAAGGCCCATCGGCAACCTAAAAGAACCTTGTTAACAACACCATCATGTCGATGTTAATTGTATTCTAGTATGAGGAGATATTGAAGATGAGTCAGAAAACGATAAATTTAAAGTAAAAGAAATCCCTAATTCCTTATTAAGTGGAGATACTTTTAGGAAAATCATAGATAATTATGAATTTTAGATTCTCATAACTGTAATGTCAATTCCTATTTTCACATTTTAAAATGAGATATTTAAGGAATATAAAAATGATATATGATCTAATTAAGAGGTTAAAAGTTGTATTAGTTGTATAATATAATTAATTTAAAATAGCTATAACTTTTATAAATAACTCTTCAAACCCTTGTATTCTGGGTAAATTTCTTATTTAACATTAGTATATTAGACAGAATAGAATAATATATTGACTTGTATTCAAATATCATGCAACAATGATGATGATGATGATGACGATGATGATGATGATGATGCTGACGATGATTATTATTATTATTATTATTAATAATAATATTATTATTGTTATTATTATTGTTGTTAATATTATTATTATTATTATTATTATTATTATTATTATTATTATTATTATTATTATTATTATTATTATTATGATGATGATGTAACGACCCCACCGGTCGTTCTGAACAAGTACAACCTCGTCTCCCCATATACTGCTAAATTCATGCTTCACGGTTCTTATGTAACTTGCCGGGAGAATTGGTTCGGGTTCGGAAAGGTTTTTGAAAGGAATTGAGACACTTTGTCTCCAAGAAGAGAGTTTAAGTTGAATTAAATTTGACCGAAAGGTGAAATATGAGTAAATGAATCCAAAGTGGAATTTTAATATTGTCAATAGCTTCGTATGGTGATTTCAGACTCAGACGTATGTCCGAATATGGATTTAGAAGTCCATAGGATAATTCGACGCATTTTAGCGAATAATAAAGTTGAGGTGTTCTAATTCTATTATCTTATAAGTGGAAGAGGTCTGTTACCATTGTGGATACCAAATGGATATTATAGCAAGTGTACGAGGCGTACTATAAGACATATGGAGTCTAAGGAAAGGCCTATGTCTAAGCCAAGTTGGAAAATTTCATAATAGACTAAAGTTGCAAATGAGTACGCACTAGACCTTATTTTGGACGACCATATCTCCAGTTATATAAATATTTATGTGATTCACTACCTATCATATTAAAGTCCTTCAAGTCTAGTTTCCAACGCAACAAACCGTTCGTCATTTGGAGGTGTATACAAGAAGTTATGACCAAATTACCAAAGCAGCGCAAAAATTTACACTACCGCGGCGCCCCACGCGGCGCAGGGCGCGGCGCGCCTGTAGGAATTTCCATAACAGTGCGAAATTTCATTTCCAGACATATTTTGAACTGACGCCCCGCACCCCGCGGCGCCCCATGCAGTGCGGTAGTACAAAAATGGCTTTTTCTGACCCGACCCCTATCTCATTTAACTCGTTTAGGGTTCATATTTTGGGCATTTTATGGTTCTTTTAGAGAGAGGGAAGAGGAGTTCTAGAGAGAGGAAGAAGCTCAAGTTCCTTGTTCATCAAATAAATCTTGTCCAAACCTTGAAATC
>MU712809.1:11185-56254 GCA_026770625.1 Nicotiana glauca
CCACATAACTCAAACACATGCAGCGATAACTTCCATTCACAACAGCTGCCCACGACAACCAAATATCGATAGAAAATCTCTTGTTAGATAAAGTCTCATTTCAATACCTTCATATACTGCCAACGGCAACTGAACACGCAATATACTGAACCCACCTCTCAGATCAACCATTCATGAATCCATTTCCCTCTTGACTAATACTACAACAGATTCCCGAGCCGAACCTCGATATTACCTTTTTAACAAGCTGAAATCAAATCTGTTCGTACTCATTAATGACTCTAATGATCACCTCGAATTCAACACACCACTCTGGTGATATGACATCTCATCACAGGCCTAAGCCACAACTTGTATAATCCGCACATCAATGATGGGCGGTCTGAACATACTCAAATCATGACAAATGACTCAAACAAAAGAGCTGTAGCTCAAACTCCTCAGTACCATCACAACACAAGGCTGGGACCCCGTCCCACATCATAGAAATAGAGTGCCTGAATTCACTTTGAAGGGTCATAACTTCACATGGCCTTGCCACAACGCGCGATCCTATCCAAACACTATTACTCATGAAGCACCTCAAGTCACCATGCTCCGAACGGATAGCCACGCACAGATTGAGGTCTGAAACCAAGCAATCCATCACACCCATGGTGAAGCAAGTAATATACACTATTCAATCCTGAAAGGACACAACCGATGTGCTACTTGCCGAGCAACACCCAATACGGACTTTCTTCCGAAACCAGGAAGTAAGGAATACATAGTAACATATAGAAAACTATTCTCAACATCACACTGTTGCGGCGTGCAACCCGATCCAGATAACATACCCGTGGCGGCGTGCCACCCGATCCACACATCTATTTAACAAAAGAAGATGCACATCGAGCCAAATTTGCTCATTACAATAAACACATATAGTCTCATGCCCGGCCACAAGAAACGTATCCGAACAAGTCCCCCAAATACCGAAATTGAATCAATGGTAGAAACCTCTGCACTCACATCCGCCACAAAGGCCCAATTAATAAAGCAATGCTTGCCAGTCGTCTGCTGGACTCTGGAATACAAGCTACCCTGTTAGAACATAATTCGATGCACCTTGCCACGTGGCCTGTGGCATTTTCCGACATAGCCCATAACACATTAGTCTAGACAATCTGACATTGGAACAACCAGTCTGCCATTTAATATCATAACCCAAATTTAACATACCACGCAAAGAAAGATCCACTCGGACCTCCAATTTCCAATAACCGCTAGACGATGTCGATACACACGATCTACAACCACTGCACAGTCGGATCACGAGAACTTCTAGTCCCCAACACATATAACACATGAATCACTATGCCTGGTCCCACACTCCGTCGTACGAATTCATAACACACATCAAGTATCCATTCATACCATGCTAGGATAACATGAGGACTTCTATCTCCCTCCTGCGCCGCAGACATCGACGCACTCAACTAGTCAAGAACTTTCATGATCTCATATAGGAGAAAATTATTACACTCTCCATGCTTCGCATACCCATAGGAAATATTCTCATTTTTCAAACCACAGTAAAACACATCATGAACTCTTTCTCCCCATTCCATTGCACAAGTTAAACCGCCAGGACTGAATCCTTCTACCCAAACCAAGTTAAGCAAACTGCCAACACTTAAAAGCTTTGTTGCACAATACCTATAAGGCTCATTACCTAGAACACATACAATAATTAATTATATCCTTACCATACCGATTCGGTTTATTAACAAGCCATTCTATTTAACCAATTTCCTTCCTGCTTCGTCATTAATTTGATATTTTCTCTTATTGTAGAACCACAACACCTCAGCCCAGGTTACCACACGAGACTCGCAAATAAAACCACATTGTCTAAGACCCATAGGCCAATGAATACCCTCTCAAACGTTTCCCAGGAATACCACATTCCAAAATGCTTTACTTGAAGAACTTCCTGCGATTCTGAATTCGTTTACCATTACCTTTCAAATGCGGATACGTAGAATCCCACGATTAACACAAAGTACCACAAGTCTTGATCCTTTCTAATGAAAACATAGTCTCTAGCCACATACACAAACTTAAGACACCTGATTGTTACATGCAAAAATCTTGAACACGGTAAAACCATTCTCGAGAGTCATTCACTCTTATTCAGCTGTAATTCACCTGCCCTAAATGAACGAAACCACTCATGCCTTATTAGTATTCTGACACCGTAGAATATGATTTCCTACAGATACAAACAACCATCTTCCTTTTCTATGTATTGAGCATTCTTTATCAACAGCAGCTCAAAACACCCTAATATTTCCTCACATCAACGAAACACCATATGACCTTTATCAAAATTTTCCTTTACACGTGCCATCCTCGGCTAAATTTCTGCAACCAGAACTGATCCGCCAGCATACCTCGAAACAGAAACAACATAGCACATAACCATGCGATCAGCCAATCAACCGCAACCTCCCCAACTTGGCTCAAAGCCACTTATCAGGACACATTTAGTATCCCATAATACTTTTACTCTAATGATGCCACCATATTATAGTGAGATTAAACTCAAATCACTTATAAGTTGTGAAAACATGGATCATCTAGTATTATAACTCCTTTGCAATTCTCTCATTCGTTCCGCAACAATTAAGCCCACTCTAGGCGACAAAATTTTTACTAAGCCCCCACATCTTTTCCAAAAATTTCGGCAGAGTTTCCTTTGTAATCGAGCCTATCCACCTGCTAGAGAATCACCAAAACCATCCTAACAAAACATCCACAACTTGACAAGGCATCTCAATGCATATCAGTTACATAAATCCCAATACCATATGTATTATACCATCAAAATTGATACATGGACATGCGTTGCACCTATTTGAATCATAACATATAGAAAGTACCTTTCAATCCTCCATTATCTGGGCTATTCAACCAAGTAAGAACATTTTCTCAATATTTTTGTATACCTTTCACCGCCATACATATAACACAGCCATTAAGTCTTCCTGAGTCTGAACTCATTCCGCCATACGTATTGTACTACACTTCCCAACTAGGAATACGAAAACATTATTCACGCACCCATAACTTGGGGCTACACAACAAATCACAATAGAAAACGAATCACTGACAGTTCATCTATTATCCTGCAGACTTCTTCGTCATTACCAAGTCATATAAAAATATTACACAGTACCAACATACTCATTACGTAGCTATCCAGCCGCCATTACCACAATTAGGGACAACACTGAACATATAAGTTCATAACACCAGCTCACAAAATCAGCTCCTTGGTGCTCAAGCCATAAGCAAAGATCCGGCCTCAAGTCCTCCATACTGGCCCAACACGAACTCA
Source organism: Nicotiana glauca (assembly GCA_026770625.1). Lineage (NCBI taxonomy): Eukaryota > Viridiplantae > Streptophyta > Magnoliopsida > Solanales > Solanaceae > Nicotiana > Nicotiana glauca. The sequence continues at coordinate 14,568 of MU712809.1, forward strand.
CGGTGATTACATCTCGCCCCTCGATCGGGGAATCACAAGCCATCAAGGCACTTACTAAACTGAGTGCTCATGTGCGCATACAGACGTGTGGAAGGAATTTCAAGAGTTATATCTCAAGCTGAATCAATTACGCACGATAAGAATTTCAAGAAAGTGAAGTTTTCCTAAAGGTTCTGCAGCCTCTCGAGGATAAATACAGATGTCTCCGTACCGATCCGCGAGAATCTACTAAACCTGCTCATGACTCGTGAGACCTAGTAACTTAGGCTCTGATACCAACTTATCACGACCCAATTCCCAACCCGGTCGTGATGGCGCCTCTCGTGAAGACAAGGCTAGCTAAGCCATCTCAGAGCACTACCTAAAGCAGTTAATCAGTTACATAACAGTTCGAATATGAATTAATGATACTAATCAATATAAATACAGCCCAATACAGCCCGACCGGGGTGTCACAAGTCACGAGCATCTAGGAGGGTCTTTATTACAATTTTAAAGTCTATAATACATAGAGTAAAATCTGGAAAACAAGAAAAAAGAAGAATCTCGGTGCCGCTACGCTGGCGGTCACCTTGCTTAGCTACGATAGCAATACCTTCAATCCGCTACTAACCCGCTACCGGGTGAACAGTACCTGCAACTGAAGAAAATAATCAAAAATCTGCCTCTCGGACTCAGTATCAATCGCTCAGAACAGTATCAGCCCCTCGGGCTCAACTCAAATCAGTACCAAGTACAACATCAGCCTCTCGGGCTCAGCACTCCTTAACATGTAACACCAAGGTATCTGGTCAACAAGGCAAGTAATAGCATGCATGCCAATGATATGTGAGTGCTAAAGATCATGCCACGTAGTACAAACAGGAATGAATACATGAACGCAATACAATGCACATGACCACTACAGCGCGTAGCCCGATCCATGGGTACCCTGCGCTCACTGGGGGTGTATACAGACTCCGGAGGGGCTCCTACAGCCCAAGCGCAATATCTTGGTCAGTCATTGTTACCTGACCACTCAGCCATTGTTACCTGACAAATTTATATCACACAGTGCCATTGTTACCACTGTTCCGAGTATATATTACAGTGTCATTGTTGCGTCCAAAAAATAATATAGTAAGCCCCTTGGGCATTTACAAAATAGAAGTTTCCAGCCCGAAATACATTTAAAATGTCATTTAAGTTTTCAAAACTTAGAAAGATGGCTGAGTTTGAAAAACAGTATTTAGAACCTTGGACTGAGATCAAATAATATGCAATGCAATGCAAAAACAGTGCTGTCAATCCCTGAAGGATTCAAATATTCGGCACGAAGCCCAAAACATGGCAATCAGCCCAAATCATGATAGCATCAAGTAGTTTTTCTGTCAATTACGTAGTAAAATCAACAACCGGGATGGACCAAGTCACAATCCCTAATGGTGCTCTACCCCACACTCATACCTAGCGTGCAAGTCACCATAATACAGCACTATGATGTGCAAATTCGGGGTTTCAAACCCTCAGGATATCAGTCACAAGTATTACTCACCTCGAACCGGCAAAATCTCAAGCCCGCGACACCTTTGCCCCTAAAATTGGCCTCCACACGCGTCGAAACTAGCCAAAAACAGAGCGAATACATCACAATATGCAAATGGGACAATACCCAATCGAAAACAATCGAATTATAGCAAAAACCTCGAAACTAGCAAAACCCGAGCCCTGGGCCCACTACTCAAAAAATTACGGAACTTATATTTTCGAAATCCTCGTCTCTCCACGAGTCCGTACATTTAAAGTTCATCAAAATCGGAGTTCAAACGGGCCATCAAATTTCAAATTTTCATAGCAAAAATCCAAGCCCTATTTTCTTCAATTTTGTACCCAATTTCAGAGAAGTAATGGATGAATATTCGATAAAATCATGTATTTAACTCATAAAACTTACCTCCAATCGATACCCAGTCGAAACCCCTCTTAATTCCTCGTCAAAAGCTCCCAAGCTTGCTAAAAATGGTGGATAATAAACCCAAGTCGCGGAACAAAATGACACTTTAAAACCTTTCTGCGCAGACCTATTTCCGCTTCTGCGACTTCCCATTCGCTTCTGCGGAACCTCTTCTGCCTTCCATTTCCGCAGAAGCGAAAATACCAGACACCAGAACCCTCCAACAGTCTCCAACTCCAAATTTTATCCCGTTAGCCATCCGAAATCACCCGAGGCCCCCGGGACCTCAACCAAAAATACCAATACATCTTATAACGTTATTCAAACTTGGTCCAATCATCAAAACACTATCGCTAACATCAAAATAATTAAATTTCTCCAAATCAAAGCCTAAGTTCTTCAAGATCTTTCGAAATGCACTTTCAATCAAAAACCCGACCAAACGACGTCCGAATGACCTGAAAATTTGCAGACATATCCAAAATCACCTAATGAAGATACTGCAACTCTCGGAATTCTATTCCGACTCTCGGATCAAAATATCATCTATCAACCGGAAATCGCCAAAATACTAACTTCGCCAAAATAGGCTAACTTCTTCACCGTACCTCCAAAATTACTTCCGATTGAGCTCCTAAGCCTTAAATCATCACCCGGAGCTAACCGAATCATCGGAATTCAATTCTGAGCCCTCTAACTCACAAGTCAACATCCGGTTGACTTTTCCAATTGAAGTCTTCTTAAAAGAGACTAAGTGTCTCATTTCTTATCAAAATTACTCCAATTAAATTCTAACACACTCAACACCGATAATGAAAGATAAAGTAATACAATAAGAGGGAAACGGGACGGTAACTCACGTGACAACGGGCCGGGTCGTCACAATCCTTCATTTTATTATATTTCATAAGTCCTCCAGTAGTAGGGTTTAGAGTTGCTTGATTTTCATCTCTATCAGAGTCTCATTCTATAGGATGCTCAATTTCATATGTCTACAAAGTGTCCCAGTCCCCCCTAATTGTTCTCCAGTCTTATGTTTAAAAGTATCATTACAAAGTTTGCATTTAACTCTATCAGTACCTTCTATTTCATCAAAAAATTAAATTCCAAACCTTATTTCTTCTTTTTTCCGATTAGTAGTCGTGGCCACAGGTGGTCCTAGCACCATGACCACCACCCCTACTACTAGCTGCAACACTACTAGGTGTAAGTGGCATCTCATCTTTCATTTCTAATTCATTATCTTCTATACCGATATTTTCCTGTAATTGTTCATAATCTATATTATTATCAAGTAATGTTTCAGGAATATGTGTAGAGTCATTTAAATTACTACCTGATGCTGAAGCAGAAGTACTACCTCATTTTTTTCCTAATTAGTAACCTTATTACAAGCTCTTTTTGCAACATTAAACATATTATAAAAATTTAACTACTAGCAAAAATTAAATATGCAAATAAAATAATAAATAAGAGAAAAAGTTGGAGGGAGTGCACCGAATTCGGTAATAAATTAAACACTTGATGAGGCTTCGTAACTCCAATGTCACCACGAAGATACGTCAAGTGGTCCAATTTTGAAGTTCAATTGTTCAAACTTCAAATAATAAATATTACTATAATTTAAATTTAAAAAAAATGCCAAATTTACACTTTAGGTGAAGATTGAAGAATGAAAGAATATGAGAATTAAGATTGAAAAATGAGAGATCAGCGAAGAAACGAAGAAGAAAAGGGTGTATTTATAGTTTTACAAAGGGTTAATTTGTAATTACAAAAAAATATTAATTGTTTTTAAAAAAAAGGCCCAAAAAGGGGCTAATTGTGCAAATCAGCCGTTGGGCAACGGCTCCTTGGAAGGTGATCGTTGCCAACGGTAACCAAAAAAGATAATCAACAATTTAAAAATAAAAATAATAATTTAAAATAATAGTCGTTAACTGGTCCGGGCCGATTTAATAGGTTTTACAGTATTTCAGTTGACAGGCTTTGACTGGTCTGATTAACCGGTTGAAAATAAGTGAACGCATCAACCCCCTACCCATTTAACCCAGCCACACCCGGCCCCCTTGTACCGGTCCGGGCCGGTTCCGGTTTTAACTAGTCTGGGACGATCTGATTACGGTTAACCAGACCGTTAGACACCCTTAGTCCAACCAGAGCAAGTGATGGAGTATGTTCTGTTTTTTCTTTGTAGTTTTCAAATTAATCATTTTTTCCTTTATAGACGAAGAGAGAATAAAAATAAGGGTTAACAAAAATTCAGTTTTTAGTTTTTTTTTTAATTATTAAAAAGCCGAATTTAATTTTTTTGGTATTAAATTAACAACTTTTTAAGGAATTTTAATGTTAGTATACGGTAAAAATTGGAGGGTCCAATTTTTCGTCATTACGATGGCTCGTAACCACATCTCAAGAGCTCGAGGCTACGGTCAAGCCCCAAAGGGCTATCGGCGCTTAATCTCGATGCAGTAAAAACCAGCGGTTATAATGGAAAAGTGGGGAGTTCCCAAGGCGCATAAATAGGGATGACAAAGCCTAGTGGACTAGTCTACTAACGAATCAAGATATTAAATGGTTTTATCAGCCCCATATTCTTGCAATTAATGCATTTGTACTATGCTGAGACTCTCCCTCATATATAAAAGAGATCCTTGTCATTTTGTAGAGGATCTAATACTCAATACTAAATACACAAGAACATTCACTCTGCTCTCTAACATATTCTCTTGATTTCATTACTTCATTTATTGTTTATAGCCATTGTGTTCTATTTATTGTTCTTTATTTATTGCTTATCTTTGATCATAAAGCCATCATCATAGCTCTCATACTGTTATCTCCCTCTCGATTGTTCCAAGTCGGCTATCCAACTCGAACCCGAGGCCTCATAAATGACAGCTCGAGGCCTCGTTCTCCAACCATTTGGTTCAATTATCATACCGTCTCTAAGTTATAATCTTGATTTATAACTTTTTACTTAGTATCCATTGCTTAACAACTAGCATAAAAATAAATCACATAATTTTAGAAACTTATAATCAAATTTAATAGATCAAATTGTTATTACCATTTTCACGGTAAACAGTTTGTCACCCACCGTGGGGCTAAAAATAATACTCCCTCCGTTTCAATTTATGTGAACCCATTTGACTGGGCACGGAGTTTAAGAAAAGAGAGAAGACTTTTAAACTTGTGGTGTAAAATGAAGTACATATATTTTGTGTGGCTATAAATCATTGCATAAAGGTAAATTGTTTCCAAATAGGGAAAGAGGTCATTCTTTTTGGCACGGACTAAAAAGAAAATAGGTTCACATAAATTGAAACGGAGGGAGTAGTAATTATTTTCTTGTTGATTTTACTACATAACGCGAGTTATCTTTCACGCTTTTGCTTGTCCAAGATCTTCTATTTCAAGTCAAAATATCTAACTCAGTGAATGGAGGTGAAAACAACAATCTTGAGGACCATGGAGAGAATGGTGTGAATGTTCCAAATGTTGGTGTACCGCCACAAAACCATGGGAACGCACCAGAACCAATTCCCGTGGACGCTGTCTTGCACGATATCCAACACGTCGATATAAGCTCCCACACCAACAGGAGCGTACATCAAGTAGAGCAACAAGAATTCCAAAAAAAACCAGCTTGGGAGGAACGAGAGGTTAGCCTTCATGTTATTTTTGAAATGATACAGGCACAACAGTTGGCGATTGCTCAACTCCAAAGTCACCAGAAAATTCCCAGCATGATAGCACCGGGAACAGCTTCCCCAGCCGAGCAAGTACCGAAAATATCAAGCGACAACGGGTCGACAACCGACCCCATCCTTATAAAGATGCTCTAGGACCTAACAAAGAGGATCGAGTCAGGCGAGAAAAAGATAGAAGCCAACGATAAGAAGGTAGAGACTTACAATTCTAGAGTCGACCTAATTTCGGGCGCACCCCCGGTCCTAAAGGGTATAGATTCGAAGAAGTTTGTACAAAGTCCATTACCGCAAGAAGCTGCTTCAAAACCCATTCCAAAGAAGTTTAGAATGACCAACCTTCTGAAGTATAACGGAACCTCGGACCCCAACGAGCATGTCACTACCTATACTTGTGCAGAAGGGCAATGACCTAAGGGACGACGAGATCGAGTATGTCCTGCTAAAGAAGTTCTTGGAAACACTCTCTAAAGGGGCCATGATGTGGTATCACAACCTTGCTCCTAACTCTATAGACTCATTTGCCATGCTGGCAGATTCTTTCATAAAGGCACACGTTGGTTCCATCAAAGCAGCAACAAGGAAATCCGACGTCTTCAAGATCAAGCAGAGGGAGAATGAGATGTTGCGAAAGTTCATATCTCGCTTTCAAATGGAATGAATGTAACTACCACTGGTCTCCAGTGACTGGGTAGTGCAGGCCTTCACTCAAGGTCTGAATGAATGAAGTTCGGTGGCTTCGAAGCAGCTGAAACAAAATCTGGTTGAATATCTCGTCGTGACCTGGTCGGATGTCCACAACTAATAACAATCAAAGATCAGGGTCGAATACAACCAACGAGGATCCCCCTCGAGCTCGGTATATCACAGCAGGCTTTCAAATAAGGAGCCAAATCGATTCAAGGAAAGATACCAACCATACAATGAAGATATAAGAAACGCCCAGAGGTGCAACATGCCCCATAACAATTGAAGGATAGACCGAGGCCACAATCCTCGGGGACTTGTCAGCAGAGCTAGTTTTGATAGGTACACAGGGACGATGGTGGCACCTCGCTTGTCAAAATACAACTTCAACGTCATCAGACATCGTGTTCGACATCAGTAAAATCAGAGATGTTAGGTGGCCTAGGCCTGTGCAATCAGATCCTTCGCAAAGAAATCATAATTTAGTGTGTGAATTTCGCAACACGCACGTCCATAGGACCGAGGATTGCTACCAGCTCCGAGAAGAAATATCTTTACTACTCAGCAAAGGTCACCTCTGAGAATTCCTCAGTGACCGAGCCAAAAATTAGTTTCGGGAAAGAGAGGCAACCAAGAAGAACGAAAGAAATGAGCCACAACATGTCATCCACATGATCTTGGGAGGCATCGATGCCCCACAGGATCCCATGATGAGAAGAATAAAAATATCCACCACCAGAGAAAAGCAAACTTGGGGTTACATACCCGAGGATGCTCTTACATTTAGTGACGAGGACATCGAGACCTTATCTTAGCCTCATAACGAAGCACTGGTAATCTCTTTCCTAGTAAATAGATTTCAAATTAAACGTGTATTTGTGGATCCAGGTATCTCGACCAACATTATTAAGTCGAGGTGGTAGAGTAGCTTGGATTGCTTGACCAAATCATGCCCGCATATCGAGTCCTCAATGGATTCAACATGGAAAGAGAAACAAAGAAAGGGGAAATCACCCTCCCAGTTAACGTGGCCGGCACAATCCAAAATGCCAAATTTCACGTCATTGAAGGAGACATGAGGTACAACACCATGCTCGAAAGTCCATGGATACACTGCATGAGAGCAGTACCATCCACCCTCCTTCAAATGATGAAATTCCCGACAAAGGATGGGATTAGAACCGTCTACAGGGAACAACATACGATAAGAGAAATGTTCGTAGTGCACGATGTGACACCGACACCAGTACCTCCACCCTTGAAGGATCCAAAGGATAACCAAACAGTAAAATAGCGATAACAAATTACATATTCGGCTAAGCCCAACCGAACGATGCAGAGGACTGTACCGCATCCTCATAGCAAACGACTGAAACATATCAGGTCTCAAAACACCGCCAGTACTAAGGTATGACTGTCTCCTTTTTTCTTTCAATTAAATTCTACACTAACCTGAGTGCAGGTATCCAATCGAAATGGCCAAAGCACTTTCCAACTCTAAGGCCTTAGGTTCCAAAAAGCATGCACTACACTCTTTTCCTTCGATCGGGTTTTATCCCAAGAAAGGTTTTACTGGCATGGTTTTTAATGAGGAAACATGTATATGCTACCTAAGAAAGACTCAACAAAGTATTCAAGGCTTCCTTTCAATCAACCTCAAATACTGGGGGGGCATCCCCTAGGAAGATCGTCTCCTCGCTGAACAGGTTCTCGATAGGAAGACAATGTACTGGGCCAAACGGTCGAACGAGTCATGTCTGTATAGAATAATCGAGCCCTGAATAACAAAAACATGTATACTTATGCCAATTAATCAAAAGAATACTTTCCAAAGCATTTTGCGTTTCAAAGAAGCTCGGCATTTTTACAAAATGGCTCTAGAGCCAAAAAGAATGTCCTGGATACTCGGGGATTGGCGTCAACAATTCAAAGCCTGAATGACCTCTCGGTCGGAGTTCCAAACTCATAAGGCCTCAATAAGGTAACATCAAAGTCACAAAACGGCTCCGAAGCCAAAAGCGACCCAAACAATCGGGGACTGGAGTCAAAATCTCAAAACCTGCATGACCTCCGGGTCAAAAACTCTGAATTCGTAAGCCCTCAATAATGCAATATCAAGTTTACAAGAAAAGGCTCCCGAGCCAGGAAATGTTCGATGACTCGGGGACTGCCGCCAATAACTATCTCTCTCGACTTATCAAAAATCTAAGGCCATAAGACCCCAAGTGGGCAGACTCGATCTCATAAGACCTATATAAGGTAATTGCAATATTTGTAAGACCTCAAGCAAGGCATGAACCACACTTGTTCCAAGTGACAATATCTGTAAGACCTCAAGCAAGGCATGAACCATACTTGTACCAAGTTGCCAAAACTGTAAGGCCTCAAAGGCATGTAAAACATGTAAGACCTTACTAAAGGCATAATTCTGATCTTAAAGTTAAGGCTATATATCGAACTTAAAAGGCATACCCTCGATATAGATGTCGAAACTACTTTACTCGGGAACTTAAAGGCTCCGACCAAACACAAGTGACTACGGTCACAAGGCTATACCAGCCAAACTAATGCGACTCGGGGATGTCCGACCATCGCTACAAAATTACAGGGCTTCAATTACTTCGAAAAGAACCGGTTAAACAGGCTACCCTCGACATAGGCAAAAAAGCTTCGACCATGTCAGCTCCAAATTACAGGCTTTGAGATACTCAGCCACCAAGCCAAACCTCCCGAAGTGCTCGATCATCGCCATATAATGATTCATAATCGAGGTTTTTATCAAACCGTCAAAGATTCAGGCAAACACAATCTCAAAAAATCCTTAATGGGGGAAAAATAAACCCTATATTAGAGGTCGCATCGACTCAAAGAGTAAGAGCCACTGTCGCCAGCCCACATAAAATGTCGCATCGACCCAAAAAGTAAGAGACACTATCGCCAGCCCACATAAAAGGTCGTACCGACCCAACACGTAAGAGCCTATAGGCCACCTTGAAATTCAAAAATTTAAGGGTCGAATGAGCTCGAGTCGATACTTGAGTCGGAGACTGAAACCCGAAATAGTTAACTAAATATGCCTAAGAGAAAAAGTAGAAGAGCTCAGACGTCGGCTTATGCTAAAAGGCCATACCGACCAAAGCGCGTAAGAGCCTACCGGCCAGCCTAATGAGCCCCAGGGCCATACTATGAATCTAAGGATTCCTTTTAACTCAAAGACCAGTTCATCTGGCTAAATTAAAGGTAAAAATAAATGCAGGAGAAATAAAACTACGAGATTTCCTTTTATACATATATGCGAAAAAATACAAGCTCCATTTACAACGTACTTTGAAAGTACTATATACAGAATCAGAAAAGGAAATCTACGTCCCCCTTAGGGACTGTGGCCCATCGGCCTCATCCTCGTGATCCTCGGCATCGGACAGAAGTGACTTAGCACCACGTTCCTCCGCCCTCACCTGCTTCACCTCTTCTGAGAGGTTAAATCCCCTAGCGTAGATCCCCTCAAGGGTTTCCCTTCGAGACTTACACTGAGCATATTCCTTGCTCCTGCCCTCGCGGTCAAGAGTCCTTCTCAGCTCAGCTCAGCTTGAGCATCGGCAATGTCCTTCAAATAGACCACCAATTTTTGGTCAGCCTTAGTTCGGCTCATTACGTCTTCAGCCCGGGCATCCACAACCTCAGCCTTTATCTTCAAAAGCTCAGACTCGAGCTTCTTAATCATATTTGTTCGAAACAAGCTATTATTATGAGCTAAGCAAAGTTGAACCTCAAAGGCGGAGGCTTTAGCTAGAGCACCCCTCCCTGCTGAAGCCTGAACATCCGCTTGAGCCTTTGACTCATCATAATCGCGCTGGGCTCGGCCAGCTTTATTCCGAAGTCGCTCCAGGTCCTCCATTTTTTTGCATCTGATATAAATGAAACATCAGCCTTAGGAGCTAGAAGAAGGAACACACACTCCTTCGGAACAAAAACTACCTGCTCCTTTAGGTAGCTCTCATAATTCAGGCTTCGACTCGCCTCATACCGTAAGCGTGCCAACTCGACTTCTCTTTCGTTGCAAAGGAGCCTAAACGATTTCTCCCCATCCAAAGATTTCCACAGCATGGCCTAACAGTGAAGCAGCTTGAACTTAAGCTTGTCAAAGGCCTGCAAAAGAAAACTCAATAAGAAATGGAAGGCACAAAACTCAAAAGGCCTGTGCCAAAACTCACTGCAAAATGAAGCCGCTGAGCTTCCTCAAAGATCGAGCGCACATCTTCTAGTCTGGCTCCCTCAGCCCCACAAGAGCCAACCCCAGTTGGGACATGGTCACTCAGTGTATACGATCCTGGGTTTCAAGTATCCCTCGAAGTACCTTCGATGGGAGAAAGAATCGGCAGCAGATAACCCTCATGCCTCAAAGTGCATTCGATGGAAAAAAAGATAGCAGCAGAGGAGAAACTGCCTTTCCAAAACTAGAAATCGCGGGCGCAGTAGGCTCAGTCAATAGATCCTCTTCGAGCACCCAGTATGGGTTCGTTTTCCTTTGAGCGTGGTCGCCATACAAAGGTATTTCTTGCTTATTATTATCATTCTTTAGCCTAGAAGCTGGCAATCCTTCTCCCTCTCCGAGAGGGCACGGTGTCGCCTCAGAAGACTCCTCGATGCCTACAATAACAGAGTTGGTACGCATAAAGAGAAAGTCCCTTTCCAAATGAAAAAGGGGATAGGGAACAAATCGCACAGCACGTACCGTGATGTTTTTCTTCCCATCTACCCCTAGACAAAGCTTACCACTTACGCTTATCATAAGTCGAGTGGCTCGCCAACTCCCGAGCCCAATCCGATAGATCAGGGACCTCGCACGGCATCCATAAAATTGATGCAGAAGAGGAAAGGAAGGCGCATTTATGGAACCCACCTTCGCCGTAATTAAAAAAACTATGAAGGCATGAGTGTACCACTTACGTGTAAAATTCCATTCCTCAGGGAATGGAATAAACTCCACGGGGATAATATCAACAGTCTGTACTCGAACGAATCAGCTTATCCATTCCCGATCTTCATCTTCTTTATCATTAACAACGAAAGGCGTAGTCGACCAGTATCATAAGGTTAGCAGACCTCGATGGTAAAAAGGCTGATACAACCTGATAAGATGACTGAGCATGAACTCAAGCCCTGCGTCCTATGCAAAGAACCTCATAATCAATACTATCCGCCAAAATAACAGGTGAATCTGTGCCAAGGTAACCTCATACTTTCGATAGAATTCAAGCACAACCCTATCAAGGGGGCCCGGCGTGAAAGGATATGTGTACACACTCAAAAACCCCTCGGCACAGTCTGTGATGCTCTCTTCCGGGGAAGGTATCTGTAGTACTACCTTTTCCTCACCAACTCAAGGTGTCCTTCTCGTATCAAAGAAGTAAACTTCAAGTTATGCTCCCGTTGACTCTGAGCATCGGGAGACTTTTCTGATGAGAAGTCCACTTTTGAAGAAAAATGCCCTGAGGCAGGCCCACCTGGTATCAGTCGCGCTCCGCCAACAAGGCAAAAATCAAAGACGAAACTTTCTCCTCCTTGCCCAACGGACCCTGATGTAGCAGTCATGACCGTGGTAAAACTAGAGAATTGGAGAAGGAATTTGGGCAAGAGCATCAATACTGAAATGTTGGAGGACCTAACGCAGGAAAAGAGGATAACTACTCGGAATGGAGGAATCTTTAAAAGGGCGAAGACAACCCTATATATGGAAAAAGCGGCGACTATCTACCTGCCTCGAAGGCTGATTAAAAATATTGGCCAAAGCTTTTATCACTTTGGGAAGATGTGCTAGCGGGATTGCCTCGGTCATTTCATAACCATGTCATACACTTGACGCCACCATACGAAGTTTTGGGGTCAGAGACCCCCTCATCGATCAAGCCTCGAGATGGTACCCGATCTCGAGGACCTCCATCAAAAAGAAATAGGCTCCAGAAAGTCATTGCCATCATTACAAGTCCCGAGATGGTACCCGATCTCGAAAACCCCCACCAAAAAAAAGATAGGCTCCAGAAAGCAATTGCCATCATTGCAAGTCCGATATGGTACCCGATCTTGAGGACCTCCACAAAAAAAAAGATAGGTTCCAGGAAGCTATTGGCATTATTACAAGTCCCGAGATGGTTCCCAAGATCAAGTTTGAAGATTTAGATAGGACTTTGTAATTCATAGAGCAGGGCTAGTTTAGCTTCTTTTATTTTGACACGGTGTAATAAGGGAGGTCAGCAAGCAGTAGCAGCAGCAATTCCAGTGAAATCACAGCTCCTGGTAGTCCCAGCTACCAGACATTCCTGAACTACACTGACCTGATTCCTCTTTAACCAAGGATATGTAGGCAACCTCAGAAGCAGGGTACGGTCAACTCTTTCAAAATGCTTCACACGGAATATTCAAACGGGCAAATATCGCTCGTTTCTGCTCACTTATCTTTGCACGAAAACTCTTCGCGTTTCCGGGCAAAGAGGGGCAGCTATGAGCACGTGATTTTTGCCCTATACGAGTTATTCCCAAAAATTCAAACAAAATTATTTCTTTCATTATTTTATAATTTTGTGTATTTTTGTGTTATTTTCTGATAATTGTTTAATTTTATCTGTGCATTTTAATTCATACGAAAATACAAAAATACATTTGGCATTTGCTTGAAAACAAAGAAAATAACAAAACTGGTCTTTTGCATTTTTGTTTCAATTTTTCTCAATTTGTGTTTAATTAGGAATCAAGGTATTTGGGAATTAATTTTAGGAATCAACTTAGTTTTATTTTAATTTAGCATTTCACAAAAATTAGAAAATCAAAAAATATATATATAATACAAAATGAAACAAAAGAAATAACAAGAGAAATAATAGCAAGCAAATTAAAAGGATGGTCTTGTTAGAATGCCCGAATTGTGCTGTTATTTTGGCTCAAAAGGAAATCCCCCATGCCCATCCCAATCCAACCCCGTTCCCCTGACCCGATCCAGTCCAAGAGACGCCTAAACGGCGTCGTTCCTTTAAGTGACCTAATCCTGGCCGTTCATCCGTTCCAATCCAATGGCCAGGATCCATTCTTTGATTTTAATAAGGTTGTCTTAAAACCCTAAAGACATCAGCCATCTTCCTCATACCCCTTTTACAGTCCACTGTTTCTCCGCCGGCACCGCCGGCCGGAAATCGTCTTCGCCGGCGGCGGAGCTCCAAACGACCCCAAAATATCACCCTGAATCCCCCTTCCCTTCCTCTATCCAAATCCACCATCAATTTCCCTCAAACATCAACCAAATTCGTCGAATATTCAATCGAAAATCTCCGGCCAAGACGCAAGTTCATCCAAACTCGCCCAAATTAACACCCTGGGTCCCTCTCCCTTCCCTTATCCAAATCCCAGGCTAGTTTCCCTCGAATCTACCCGGAATTGTTCAAATATTAAATCAAAACTTTCCGGTGAAACCCTAACTTCTCTAAAAACTACCAAATTGGTAATACATAATCTTCCCATTCTCCTCGTGAATAATCTGCTATAGGCGAGGTTCAAGTGGCACCGGGACTGGTTGAGTTTTTTTTAAACTTGAGAGGCAGCCAGATTTTGAATTGTGCGAGTGAGTTCCCTTTCTTTTTTTTTCCTTTTTCTTTTTCCTTTTTGGTGTTATTCTAGTTGTTAATAAGTGTTAATCTGAAAATCGACAAAGTTTTCTTTAATTCTGTTCAATATTTGTTTCATTTTGATCTTATCATGGTTTAGCTTCTATTTTAGTTTTGTTGATTGGTTTAAACTTGCTAATTGATTGTTTGAATGCATTTAGAGATTAATTTAGCTTATATCTGTTTTGAATGCCGTGTGTGTTTCCAGTTTGAAACCTTAGTTGAATTTTAATTCATTACAATTGTGGATTAGTTGGTGTTAATCAGTTTAGTGTCTAGCTTCAAAATCCTTAGGCTTAGTTTAGTTAATCGTAGTTAGATAATTATTTGGATATAGCTATGTTAGTCTTTACTTTGATAGTTTAATTTGGGTTATTGGTCCTGTAGTTATTGATTTTGATTAGATTAATTTTGGTTAGTTTTCTTTTGATAGTCTAAGTTGGTAATTAATTTTGAGTTCATTTACTAGATTTAATAAGAGATAAAATTAGGATTGTTCTTCAATAATTGGTAAATCAGAGTTAAGGGAACTGTTTGATTGTAGCTGTAATTCTAGTTTAAGTGCAGGGGTAGTTTAGGTAATTGTGATGGGGTAGAACATGGTAAAATATTCCAGGATCTTCTAGAGTAGGACTTCAATACATATTTCAATAATTTAGGGTACTAACTTGGGTAACAAGTTAATAAATAGAGGACTAAAGCTGAAAATGAGGAGGGACTGTTTGTAAAGCTAAAAATCTGGTACCCTCTTAGTTGTGCCTATAAAAGGGCATCATTAATGCCTTGAGAAACAAGTTTGGAGCCATAAAAATTCCCCCTCAATATTATCTCTGAAAATCTGAGTTTCCAGTTTGATTTTTGAAATCTGAACCTTAGATCTAGTTCTTCAAAAACCAAAAACAATAGAAAACCTTTAGAAAAACTAAAAAAAATTCAGAACTACTGTTTCATTGAAATTTCCAGTTAACTTTGAATTTTAGCTTCTGAATTGCCTCACTTAGACTATATTCTGTTTGCTAGTACACTCTGGTGTGCCTAGGTGTCTTTCGAGTGTGTTTGGGTCCAATTGAGGCTATTTTAGGCTATTTTGTTGACTGTTGGCTTCAGAGGTTGTTTTGGGATTAGTTTTGAGTCTATTTGGGTTTCTGCAAGTGAATCTGGTCTACTATTGGTGTTGTTTCTACTGTGAAAATTATTCTGGGATGTGTGTTTGCTAGTTGATGGTTCATTGATCTGTTGTGTTTGAGCTATTGCTGATCTCTCCTTTCTTCATTTTTATCAAATTCCAGGTACTCGTTTGGGCTGTCTCAATGTAGATTCTTCTTTACAACAAATGAAATGAAATTGAAGTTTCTGTTGTAGCTCCATTATTCTGTTAATTTCATTATGTTTTAAACAATCATCTGTGATTTAGTTAATTATACACTATAATCAAACTGTGGATTGTATGCCTGTACTGTTTTCAAGTACATTTGGACTATTTATGATAATCAATTTGTATTAGTTTGCTAATTAGCTTAGGGATCTTATGTTTGGTAATTAGTTGGACTGTCAAATTTAGAATAGTATTAGTTGTAGTTAATCTAGCCCGTGTGTTTAGTATAAACTTTTCGAATTGAATAACAATTTGAGCTGGGAATTATTCACTGGTTTTAGCTCGTTTAAATTTGTTCCTATGTAGTTTGATTATTGAAATCGGAAGATTAATTGAACCAGGAAGTAATTTCGAATTCTGGAGTCCTCATGTGTATTAACAGTAGTTCATTTCCAAATTCACGAGTCACTTGAGAATTGACTTAGTAATGTTAGCTAAAACTAATTCAAAATAGTTAGTATAACGTGTGTTAATAAAATCACTTTTCAAACCTGTTTTTTTTCACCTTGTTAGCATCTGAGAACTCGACAGAAGGCCAGTAGGTAAAATAGTTGGAGCTTGATATTGAAATTCAAAGGATCAACATCTTGTTAGTTCGAGTAGTTGAGTTTTGTTTTCCTGTTACCATTGTTGAAGACACATAGACCCGTTTTTTTTAATCCCTGTAGGCGTATTGTCTTAATTCGATCAACTTAGCAATCAATCCTCTCGTGCGGCTTTGGGCCTTGATATTCGAACAGACGGCCCAGGTCCTGGTATAATGATCTATTCGATTGGACCTGGGCCAGATTTGACATGTCTTATTCTTTATGCTCACCTGAGTAATGGTTTCCTTATGTGGGTTATCTTCAAAGCCCGATCTGGTTAAGGGTCAAAAATCGTGATAATTTTAAACAATGATTAATTAGAACTTTTCCTTTTTACTTTTTAGGGACAAATTAAAATAGAAAATTATAGATTTCGCTTGATTTTCCTTTTAATAATAAAATGAGATGAGCCTCGCTAAATAAAATAAATAAATTGGGGCCCTCAATAAATGTTTATACTAAAAATATTTAGACTTCGGGACGGGCCGCTTAGCGAATTTTACGGCCTTCCCCAAAGATAATAACGTGTTAGTCTCTTTAGGCGCGTATTTTAATAACATTACCTTCCTAAACTCGGGTGCGTATTTATGTGACCCAACTCCAAATCTCAATGAAGTCGAAATGTGTCAACGACCACGGGTGCATTGATGTGATGTGGTTCGTGACATCTTTTTATGACGTTACAATTCTCGTTAAAAATAATAATAAAAGCGATTTACAGTTAAAAGCACTTAAGCTAAAATATGGTTTGAAATCAGATAAATCCAAATATGATAGTTGAGCGACCGTGCTAGAACCACGGAACCCGAGAATGCCTAACACCTTCTCCCGGGTTAATAAAATTCCTTACTCGGATTTTTGGTTTGCAGACTGTTAACATAGTCATATTTTTTCTCGGTTCGGGATTCAATCGATGACTTGGGACACCATTAATCTCCCAAGTGGCGGCTCTGACATCTTAATAATAAATCCCGATCCAATTGGTCTTTAATTGGAAAAACTCATTTATGCCCTCGCGGGTGT
Source organism: Nicotiana glauca (assembly GCA_026770625.1). NCBI lineage: Eukaryota > Viridiplantae > Streptophyta > Magnoliopsida > Solanales > Solanaceae > Nicotiana > Nicotiana glauca. The sequence continues at coordinate 31,538 of MU712809.1, forward strand.
AGTGAAAAAGGAGGTGTGACAGCTCCGGCGACTCTGCTGGGGACACAAACCCAGAACTTTGGTTCACAGTTTAAGAATTCGAGCTTAGAATAATTGTTATGTTTGGCTTTATCTGATTTTCCTACATGTTTCCTACTAAATGTGCTAAATATTTTACCGCTTTGATATTATCTGAACTGTATATAAACTGTGCCGAAACCCTTCTCTTCTCACCTTCAGGGATGTGCTTACTGGTTGAGACTCCCTATTTTATTAGTGTCATACCCTGAAATAAGAAAGAGGCTCAAATAAGTTACAAAGCCGGAAGATCTCACGGGTCCCCGGTACGTAGCCCCCTCCTCGACTCGAGTTGTCCGCTCGGGTACACTGTTTAGAACACATACCCAGGTTTAGAACCTAGAATAACTTGACTTCATGCCGGATCCCTAGTAGGAACTCTTATTTGCATCACGTGCATTTGCCTTAGGGGACTCAACATAGGGGTTGGGCCCGTCTAGGACAGGTAACCTGAAATGAAAAGGCCATCCTGATGCATTTTGTGTGTTGCACATGCATTTATTTGTCTCGGACTTGCATGTTGACCAGCTTTGGAGTATTTGGGAAAATTAAAAAAAGAGAGAAATAGCAGTGTAGAGAGTTAATTATCTGTTTTAGAAAAATAACCAATGTCAAAATAGTGTCGAAACTCTGCCGAATTTTTGAGAAAAATTAAAAAAAAAGGGAAAAGAAAATTTGTTGTCAAAAGATGGTTTGTTTTATTGGTCAAGAAAAAGGAAAAAACTAAAGAGTTTTATTTTCAAATAGTTTGTTGAAAAAGAAAATACAAAAGGAGTATTATTTTCCGAAATAGTGTATTTGTCAACAAAAAAGAGTCTTGTTTTCGAAAATAGCTAGTTTTATTTTCCCAAACTACGCAGGTTTGATTCTCATCGGATGTGAGATACGTAGGCAACCCTCATCGGGTCCAACCTCCCCTTAGCAAAAATAGCCAAAAAATGAGTCTAAGTTTTAAATTTTGGCATGAATAAGTTAGGTGAAGCCATTCTTGTCAGAAATAACTGAATATTCCCGAAAGGGACGTCGGAAGGCTGCTTTTGCAAGAACAGCCACTTTTTTCAAGGTTTTGGCCAGTTAGACAACGCGGCATTAAAATCTTCGTCCCCGAGGTACTGAAAGGCCGTGTTTGCAAAACCATGTCTTTTATTTTAATTTGAAAAATAAGAAAAAAAAAGTCGTTGGTCAAGTGAATACTGTTTGGATTTTGGTCAAAATAAGCCGATCCAGCTTCGGCGGCATCTTAAACCGTTCTTGCCGAAATAGCCCTAGAGTATCTTTCAGTTGCCGAAAGGCTATTCTCATAAAAGAATGGACAAGTTTGTGAAGTGTCATAAAATAATCCTCCCCGGCCTCAAAATTCATGTGAAATTGAGAAGGGGCCACGTTTGCAAAAACAGCCATGTAGTTAAAATTGGCACATAGGGGAAAGAATCTGTCAGTTGGTTCTTGAGTTTGTATTTTTTGATTAGAGTATGTGGGTTGTTTAATGTTCGAGTCTGTATCTCGTCTTTTCGTCAGCCTCTGTTAGTTTTGTGTAAGTTTGTCAGTTTTTGAATCATTGTAATCAAAGTTTGTTTTAATGTGAAAAATTGAAAGTTCCAAAATATATTTTATTGTTTTTTACCTTTTATCTTCACGAACTACGCGCGTTCTGATTCATGCGGGGTCATGATACATAGGCAATCTTCATAGGATGCGACCGTAACCAAATGAAAAGGAAAAAGAAAATAAGAAGAAAAACAAGAGAGGATAAAAAGGAAAAAGAAAAGAGTTGAAGGACAAGAAAGAAAAGAGAGAAAATAAGAAATCGAGGGAATGAGAGAACCGAAACAAACAGAAAACAAAGGCAAGAATTGAAAAAGAAACAAAGAAAAGACAGAAAAAGCAAGAAAAATAAAGAAAAAAAAGAAAGAAAGTTGTCGTTGGAAATAAAAGCCGGGATGATGCAAGCAGTCGAGCAAATGCATAATAGAGTCCGTTAAATGCTTAGGTGCATTCATTCCCCAACATGGGATTATCAAATTTACTCATGCCCTAACCATAAACCAAGCTGTTGTTGATGTTGAGTTCAGGCAGGTGGTTAGTTGTTTGGCATTCTAGCAACCCATTCCTACAACACCCGATCAAAAGACAAGCTGAAAATGACAAGCCAGGAATCTGATACCAGTATTATGGACCCGGCAAAAGAGGTAGAGGTGATGTATGTTAATGCAATGAGGGAAGAAATGCATAAGTTGAGAAAGCAAATGGCTGAAATGCATCAGGCTTGGTCTAGGGGTCAGCCGGTGCCAGTTTATCCCGCCAATCCAGCCTATATCCCACCTTTGGCTCAGTCTTAGGAGCCTCCTACTGTGAATTCATCTCCAGCTTTCCCGTTCTACCAACAGATTTATGGCACTACCTCATATCCTCCCCAAGATCCACCACACTAACAAAACCCTCCTCCACCAATCACCATTGTCTTTGTGGCACCTCCACTTACCACACTGCAAAGATGTTCTAGTGAGCCACTATTTCAAGCTCATGACAGTCAGTATTTTCCTCCCGAGCCTACCTTTAAAGCTCCCGAACCATATTCTTACACCCCTCACTTTGAGCTCCTGGTGGAAACTGAAAAGCCGCTTAAAAACCCGGAGCAGGAAGAGATGATTCGAAAAGTGAAAAGCCTGGAGCAGTCCTTCAGGAACATGAAAGGGTTGGGTGGCCAAGTCAGTGTGGCCTACAAAGATTTGTGTCTATTCCCGGATGTTCAATTACCCGCAGGGTTCAAAATGCCAAAGTTTGATCTGTATGACGGGCATGGTGACCCGGTGGCCCACCTGAGGGGATTCTGCAGCAAAATGAGAGGGGCCGGTAGGAAAGATGAATTACTGATGGCGTACTTTATCCAAAGTCTGAGGGGGTTTGCTTTGGAATGGCATACACGTCAGGACCACGGTAGGTGGTGTACTTGGGATGACTTGGCACAAGCGTTCGCTTGCCATTTTTAGTACAATCTAGAAATTGTTCCACACCGCCTATCACTGATAAAACTTGAGAAGAAGCCCGGGGAAAGTTTCAGGGAGTATGGGTTCCGCTGGAGAGAACAGGTAGCGAGGGTCGATCCTCTGATGAGGGAAAGCGAAATTGTGGACTACTTTTTGCAGGCTTTAGAGCCAACTTACTTTGGTCACCTGGTGACGGCAATTGGAAAATCTTTTAATGAAGTGGTGAAGATGGGAGCTATGGTCGAGGAAGGATTGAAATCCGATAAAATCATGAGTTATTCAGTGATTAAAGCAACCACCCAGGCCATCCAAAGCGGCACTGGGGGTGTGCTGGGAATGAAGAAGAAAGAAGAGGTTGCAACAGTCGAAGCCGGAGCTTGGTCCAGATCTAGAGGCCCTTCACCCTACTACCAACCCAGACCCCACCACCCAAATTTCCCATATACCCCATATGGCCCTCCACAACACTACTACCCACCGCCAGACCCACATTTTTCCGTTCACCATGCTCAAACTTATACCCAGCCCCCGGTTCATGCGCAATGGCGTGCACCGGCTCCCCAAAACACATACCCACCTCCACAAAACACATATCCACCCCCAAAGGCTTACAGAAATCCTTTAGGATCTAGGTTTCCGTGGGAATCAAGACTTTCGGAATGAAAGGGTATAGAAGCAGAAAACATTCACTCCGCTGGGGGATTCATATACCAGTCTTTTCTAAAAATTGAGGCAGCTGGTCCTGTTGAACCCAATCGAGCGTAAAGTGCCAAATCCCCTTCCTAGAAATCTGGACCATTCAGTGAGTTGTGAATATTGTTCGAGGGCCCCCGGACATGATACAGAAAAGTGTTGGAAGTTGAAGACTACTGTGCAAGAGCTCATTGACACTCGCCGAATTGAGGTTCGGGTCCCAAAGGCACCAAATATCAATCAGAATCCGCTGCCGGCTCACCATGAGGCTCATGTGATCGAATTAATGTATAAAGGAGGAAAGCCTAAGAAACCTTCGCAGACGGTAATGATGATATGTTCTAGCAAAACCAACTTGAATGAAAAGTCAACCAGTGAGAAAGTGGTGGTTCAGTTGAAAGGGGTAGATAACAAGTCGTTGTCGTCAAAGGTTCTTGGGTCATTGAGTTGTGCGGATGAAGACGTGGGAAAGGGGTTCAAAAGGTTATTCACTGAGATAAACATGGTTGAAGCAGAGGAAGGGTCAAGAAAGGCAAATGTGCATTTAGTCTGACCATGGGCAAAAGTCAACGACTGGAAGTCTTGGTAGTGGGTCTTGTTCTTTAAGCTGTCTGGATTATTCCAGGGTCTATAGTCCAGATACTATGTTCCGTCCGTTTGGATGAGTTAAAACCCTGTTATGAAATGCAATTGTCTTTATTTCTTCATTCTTAATTATGTTTCAGTTTATTTTTCTTCTATGTACAGTTCTTTTTAGGCTAATATCAATAACATGACATGCATGAGGAATCCTCGGCCCAGTCTGGAAAGCCGGTCTTATTCTGAAGTAATAATACAAGAAATTGAGTATGATAATGAGTTGGAACATGATGACGGTTTCACCCGCCTTGAACATTGGAGTTTGATTAAGGAAAAGAGATTAGTATCAGTGCTTCATGGCAATTGTACCAACAAAAATGGCATGAGCGTACAACAAGAAAGTGCATCCGAGGAAGTTTGAAGTCGGACAGTTAGTGCTGAGACGTATCTTGCCTCATCAGGTTGAAACAAAAGGAAAATTTTCCTCAAAATGGCAGGGGCCATTTGTTGTAACCAGAGTGTTGTCCAATGGTGCATTATATCTAACAGATGTGGAGGGAAAATGTGCAGAAATGGCCATCAATTCTGATGTGGTCAAGAGATACTATGTATGATTTCTTTATTTTGATTGTACTTGTTTTGTATTCGACATATTTTGAAGATTGAAATGACGAAGGCGTTTTGTTCTGCTATCTGAAACACTTTATCCTTTGTCACCCCTTTTTTGAGCCATGTTTATTTTCTTTCATACCCCTCTTTCGGAATCAATGGCACAATTAAGAAATGCAAGTGCCGAAAATAAGTAAATGAAAGAAGGAAGGAAAAGGAAAAGAAGGAGGAAAAGAAAAGAAAGAAGAGAAAGAGAAAAAGAAAAAGAAAGGAAAAGAAAAATGAAAGAAGAAGAAGATAAAAGAAAAGAAAGGAGAAGAAAAAAGAAAAGAAAAAGAAAGGAAAGGAAAAGAGATGAAAAAGAAAAAAGAAGAACAGAAAAACAGAAAAAGAAAAGAAGAGAAAGAAAATCACAACAACGTAGTTTCTATGACGTGAACTACGTTTGACTTGATCCCGAAAGGGTACGTAGGCAGCCTCTATGTAGGCAGCCTCTTTGAGGTTCCGTCATACCAAAATAAAAATCCAAAAATCCCCAAGCAAGAAACTGCAGCAGAAGTTGTGGTTGTTGTAAGGAAGCTGATTCTGAAAGTTGTAATTTTAACCCATTTTGAATTGTTTTGAGCCTTTTTATACCTTTTCTTTCTAACTCATCCAAAAGCCTACGTTACGGTCCAAAGAAAGACCTTCTGATCAGTCTTTGAGAAATGCCAAGTCAAGAAAGTAAAGGTAATTCATGATAAGGGCAACACTCTGGTTCAAGCAGGAAAAATTAAAAAAATGAGAGAGTCTTATTGGTGAAAACCCTCACGGGCACCATAAGGCGATGGGAGTTGAGAGGAATAAAAATGAGAGAGTCTTATTGGTGAAAACTTTCACGGGCACCATAAGGTGACGGGAGTTGAGAGGAATAAAATTGAGAGAGTCTAATTGGTGAAAACCTTCACGGGCACCTTGAGGCGAAAGTGAGTTGAGAAATGAATAATTGAGAAAGGTCTGTTAGTGGAAAACTGATTCAAGGCATCGCAGGATGAACAAGGTCAAGGTTTAGGTAAAGTAATCAGGAGATGGAAATTCTGGGGCAACAAAGTATGGAAACTGAAAGCTGATTAGTTGGACAGATTGGGCCAATTAGTCCGAAATGAATGTCGTGATCATTGGTACCAGCTGTTCCGATCAGATAAGTTTCTTTCCTTTTTTTTTAACGGTCATCCGGTTTTGGATTATTCTTATCCTTAACTCGTAAAATCATTGCATTTCATTTTCTTTTGGGGGTTTTATCTATCTAAGATGTTTCAATGTTGATTTTGTTCAAAGCAAGCGGGAAGGGATTTCAGAGCTCATTACCAGCTTCCAAAAGTCGTAAAGCACAGTATGGTCGGAGTATGTCAAAGATAACATGATGTAAGGTGGAATATAGGGAATCACCGAAAATTTCATCGGTGGAATGATTGGAAAATGTCTTGAGAAATGCAAAGGTTCAGATAAAGGGGTCAGAGGTGTGAAACAACAACATGGGTACAGAACACTCGGGTTGTCAAAGGTCAAGGGGTTTTGGAAGTCGGTCAAAAAGTCAAGCGGTTCAGGGCCAGTGTAGGGGAAGCCGCTCAAAGCAAAGCAGTGCAGTGGAAGGATTTTCAGCAAGAATGCCATCAACTAACCACCATTTTAAACTAATGAGATTTTCTTTGATTAAAACAGGGGCAGGAAAGTTCGATTGTTCCGGAGGAAATCTCAGTAAGGGAATACTTTTCAAGATCAGCAATCAGGCGCCCACCTGAAGAACAAGGGAAGTACAATTCACATTTTAGCTTTTAATTTTTAATATTTGATAACATGTTGTACCCAGTCACCAAACTGGAGCAGAAAATTTTCTTTGTTTGTTTATTTTGTTGCAGTCAGGAGAACACTTGGAGAACAAGGGAATACTTTTCAAGTTCAGTAATCAGGAGCCCACCTGGAGAACAAGGGAATACTTTTCAAGATCAGCAATCAGGCACCCACCTGGAGAACAAGGGAAGTACAATTCAAATTTTAGCTTTTAATTTTTAATATTTGTTAACATGTTGTACCCAATCACCAAACTGGGGCAGAATATTTTCTTTATTTATTTATTTTGCTGCAGTCAGGAGCCCACCTAGAGAACAAGGGAATATATTTCAAGTTCAGCAGTTAGGAGCCCGCCTGGACAACGGAGGAGTATATTTCAAGTTTGAAATCAGGAGCCCGCCTGGAGAACAGAGGAATACAGTTCAAGTTGTGAAGTCAGGAGCCGCCTGGACAACAGAGAGGAATACATTCAAGTCCAGAAGTCAGGAACCCGCCTGGACAACAGAGGAATACATTCAAGTTCATCAGTTTGAAAAAAAGGGACAACATCTCAGTTTACAATTCGAAGTGATAACAATGGATTTCACCAAGAGAACACAAGACAACGAGGCAACAGGAAGTACAAGATCAAGTTTGAAGATTTAGATAGGACTTTGTAATTCATAGAGCAGGGCTAGTTTAGCTTCTTTTATTTTGACACAGTGTAATAAGGGAGGTCAGCAAGCAGTAGCAGCAGCAATTCCAGTGAAATCACAGCTCCTGGTAGTCCCAGCTACCAGACATTCCCGAACTACACTGACCTGATTTCTCTTTAACCAAGGATATATAGGCAACCTCAGAAGCAGGGTGCGGTCAACTCTTTCAAAATGCTTCACACGGAATATTCAAACGGGCAAATATCGCTCGTTTCCGCTCACTTATCTTTGCACGAAAATTCTTCGCGTTTTCGGGCAAAGAGGGGCAGTTGTGAGCACGTGATTTTTGCCCTATACGAGTTATTCCCAGAAATTCAAACAAAATTATTTCTTTCATTATTTTACAATTTTGTGGATTTTTGTGTTATTTTCTGATAATTTTTGCATTTTATCTGTGCATTTTAATTCATACGAAAATATAAAAATACATTTGGCATTTGCTTGAAAATAAAGAAAATAACAAAACTGGTCTTTTTGCATTTTTGTTTCAATTTTTCTTAATTTTTGTTTAATTAGGAATCAAGGTATTTGGGAATTAATTTTAGGAATCAACTTAGTTTTACTTTAATTTAGCATTTCACAAAAATTAGAAAATCAAAAAATATATATACAATACAAAATGAAACAAAAGAAATAATAAGAGAAATAATAGAAAGCAAATTAAAAGGATGGTCTTGTTAGAATGCCCGAATTGGGCTATTATTTTGGCCCAAAAGGAAATCCCCCATGCACAGCCCAATCCAACCCGTTCCCCTGACCCGGTCCGGTCCAAGAGATGCCTAAACGGCGTCGTTCCTTTAAGTGACCTAATCCTGGCCGTTCATCCGTACCAATCCAACGGCCAGGATCCATTCTTTGATTTTAATAAGGCTGTCTTAAAACCCTAAAGACATCATCCATCTTCCTCGTACCCCTTTTACAGTCCACTGTTTCTCCGCCGGCGCCGCCGGCCGGAAATCGTCTCCGCCGGCGGCGGAGCTCCAAACGACCCCAAAATAACACCCTGAGTCCCCCTTCCCTATCCAAATCCACCATCAATTTCCCTCAAACATCAACCAAATTCGTCGAATATTCAATCGAAAATCTCCGACCAAGATGCAAGTTCATCCAAACTCGCCCAAATTAACACCCTTGGTCCCTCTCCCCTTCTCTTATCCAAATCCCAGGCTAGTTTCCCTCGAATCTGCCCGGAATTATTTGAATATTAAATCGAAACTTTCCGGCGAAACCCTAGCTTCTCTAAAAACTACCAAATTGGTAATGCATAATCTCCCCATTCTCCTCGTGAATAATCTGCTATTGGCGAGGTTCAAGTGGCACCGGGACTCGTCGAGTTTTTTTTAAAACTTGAGAGGCAGTCGGATTTTGAATTGTGCCATGAGTTCCCTTTATTTTGTTTTCCTTTTTTTTTCCTTTTTGGTGTTATTCTAGTTGTTAATAAGTGTTAATCTGAAAATCGACAAAGTTTTCTTCAATTATGTTCAATATTTATTTCATTTTAATCTTATCATGGTTTAGCTTCTATTTTAGTTTTGTTGATTGGTTTAAACTTGCTAATTGATTGTTTGGATGTATTTAGAGAATAATTTAGTTTATATCTGTTTTGAATGCCGTGTGTGTTTCCTATTTGAAACCTTAGTTGAATTTTAATTCATTATAATTGTGGATTAGTTAGTGTTAATCAGTTTAGTGTCTAGCTTCAAAATCCTTAGGCTTAGTTTAGTTAATCGTAGTTAGATAATTGTTTGGATATAGCTATGTTAGTCTTTACTTTGATAGTTTAATTTGGGTTATTGGTCCTGTAGTTATTGATTTTGATTAGATTAATTTTGGTTAGTTTTCTTTTGATAGTCTAAGTTGGTAATTAATTTTGAGCTCATTTACTAGATTTAATAAGAGATAAAATTAGGATTGTTCTTCAATAATTGGTAAATCAGAGTTAAGGGAACTGTTTGATTATAGCTGTAATTCTAGTTTAAGTGCAGGGGTAGTTTAGGTATTTGGGATGGGGTAGAACAAGGTAGAATATTCCAGGATCTTCTAGAGTAGGACTTCAATACATATTTCAGTAATTTAGGGTACTAACTTGGGTAACAAGTTAATAAATAGAGGACTAAAGCTGAAAATGAGGAGGGACTGTTTTGTAAAGCTAAAAATCTAATACCCTCTTAGTTGTGCCTATAAAACGGCATCATTAATGCCTTGAGAAACAAGTTTGGAGACATAAAAATTCCCCTTCAATATTATCTCTGAAAATCTGAGTTTCCAGTTTGATTTTTGAAATCTGAACCTTAGATCTAGTTCTTCAAAAACCAAAAAAAAAAAAAGAAAACCTCTAGAAAAACTAAAACAAATTCAGAACTACTGTTTCATTGAAATTTCCAGTTAACTTTGAATTTTAGCTTCTGAATTGCCTCACTTAGCCTATATTATGTTTGTTGGTATACTCTGGTGGTGCCTAGGTGTCTTTCGAGTGTGTTTGGGTCCAATTGAGTCTATTTTAGGCTATTTTGTTGACTGTTGGCTTCAGAGTTGGTTTTGGGATTAGTTTTGAGGCTATTTGGGTTTCTGCAAGTGAATATGGTCTACTATTGGTGTTGTTTCTTCTCTGAAAATTATTCTGGGCTGTGTGTTTGCTGGTTGATGGATCTGTTGTGTTTGAGCTGTTGTTGATCTCTCCTTTCATTATTTTTATCGAATTCCCGGTACACATTTGTGTTATCTCAATGTAGATTCTTCTGTCCAACAAATGAAATGAAATTGAAGTTTCTATTGTAACTCCATTATTCTATTAATTTCATTATGTTTTAAACAATCATCTATGATTTAGTTAATTATACACTATAATCAAACTGTGGATTGTATGCCTGTACTGTTTTCAAGTACATTTGGACTGTTATGATAATCAATTTGTATTAGTTTGCTAATTAGCCTAGGGATCTTATGTTTGGTAATTAGTTAGACTGTCAAATTTGGAATAGTATTAGTTGTAGTTAATCTAGCCCGTGTGTTTAGTATAAACTTTTCGAATTGAATAACAATTCGAGCTGGGAATTATTCACTGGTTTTAGCTCGTTTAAATTTGTTCCTGTGTAGTTTGATTATTGAAATCGGAAGATTAACTGAACCAGGAAGTAATTTCGAATTCTGGAGTCCTCATGTGTATTAACAGTAGTTCATTTCCAAATTCACGAGTCACTTGAGAATTGACTTAGTAATGTTAGCTAAAACTAATTCAAAATAGTTAGTATAATGTGTGTTAATAAAATCACTTTTCAAACCTGTTTTTTTTTTCACCTTTTTAGCATCTGAGAACTCGACAGAATGCCAGTAGGTAAAATAGTTGGAGCTTGAAATTGAAATTCAAAGGATCAAAATCTTGTTAATTCGAGTAGTTGAGTTTTGTTTTCCTGTTACCATTGTTGAAGACACATAGACCCGTTTGTTTTAATCCCAGTAGGCGTATTGGCTTAATTTGATTAGCTCAGCAATCAATCCTCCTGTGCGGCTTTGGGCCTTGATATTCGAACAGACGACCCAAGTCCTGTTATAATGATCTATTCGATTGGACCTGGGCCAGATTTGACATGGCTTATTCTTTATGCTCATCTGAGTAATGGTTTTCTTATGTGGGTTATGTTCAAAGCTCGATCTGGTTAAGAGTCAAAATTCGTGATAATTTTAAACAATGATTAATTAGGACTTTTCCTTTTTACTTTTTAGGGACAAATTAAAATAGAAAATTATAGATTGCTCTCGATTTGCCTTTTAATAATAAAACGAGAAGAGCCTAGCTAAACAAAATAAATAAATTGCGGGGCCCTCGATAAATGTTTATACTAAAAATATTTAGACTTCGGGACGGGCCGTTTAGTGAATTTCACGCCCTTCCCCAAAGATAATAACGCGTTAGTCTCTTTAAGCGTGTATTTTAATAACATTACCTTCCTAAACTCGGGTGCGCATTTATGTGACCCAACTTCAAATCTCAACAAAGTCGAAATGTGTCAACAACCACGGGTGCATTGATGTGACATGGTTCGAGACACGTTTTCACGACGTTGCAATTCTCGTTAAAAATAATAATAAAAGCGGTTTATAGTTAAAAGCATTTAAGCTAAAACATGGTTTGAAATCAGATAAATCCAAATATGACAGTTGAGCGACCGTGCTAGAACCACGGAACCCGGGAATGCCTAACACCTTCTCCCGGGTTAACAGAATTCCTTACTCGGATTTATGATTCGCGGACTGTTAACAGAGTCATATTTGTCCTCGGCTCGGGATTCAATCGGTGACTTGGGATACCATTAATCTCCCAAGTGGCGACTCTGACATCTTAATAATAAATCCCAATCTGATTGTCCTTTAATTGGAAAAACTCCTTTATGCCCTTGCGGGTGTAGTGAAAAAGGAGGTGTGACGGCTCATAATCCAAGTGGTAATTATACAATTTTTCCTCATTACCGAACTAATTTTCTTTTTCATATCCCATGCTACTATTCGAGTTTCAGATCTCCAACTGGACTTACTGAAAATTTTCACATCACCCCTTAGACAAAAATATTATATATGTGGATCCTTCTCTTTTTGCTGGGATACAAATAACTTTCCTTATTCTCTGCAATTCTCTGCACTCTACGTCAATGACGACTCTTCTTCCAGCTTACTTCTGAGAATTACTAGGAAAAATTAGATTATTCACTTAACGGAAAGCTAGTGTATTCACAACAATCATATACAATCTTAATAATTTAACTCTGCTCACACTGTCAATCCTGGAGAAACCACATTAGATAATTCCTAAAGGCTATTCTTCTATAGTTTGTGCTCTCACTCCTAGCAAATTTTTTCCCTCTGCTACTGTACTTCGAGCTTAACTTAAACTCTTTGGGTTCTAATACGCGTTCGGTATTTCAAATTGTCATACACTTAACCTGGCTAAGTGAATCAAATTGTACCTCTACTAGCTCTGCTGAAATTGCTAATTCACTATATCAACTCAAAACTTATTTACTATTCTTTTACTAACCACCTACTACCATCATGTTTTCTTGCTTTGCTTTGAATAACTAAAGTGAAGCATAAGGTCATTCTAACTTCCCTCACCATCCAGCCCTGTTTTACAGTCACATACTATCCCCATTTTTTTCTTCTAAAATATGTGCATAGATCACACTTAGGAAATTCATCTGCCTTAAACGAAATTGGAATATCTAACCCCAAACTTACTATACAGCATAAAATCATATCATATTATAAACATCCACGGTAATCACTTAGTCACATAACCTAAGGGGAAACTGTCATATCTTTTATCTTGCATCAATAGCTACTTCTTATAGTAACTTACTAACGTGGTACTTCTAGTTCTGATTTGAATAAATATGAACAACTTAAAATCGTTACCTGAAATTCACTATTGGCTGCTCTTGGTTCTCATTTCATACATCATATCTTCTAGTAATTTGCATGAGTTGTAAGAAATCACATCTTTGGTAATAACAATTATTTCTGACTCCTAGGTATTTTACCCTTAGGCTTTTTTCTGTCCAAAACTATAGTGACCAATGTTAGGGTCTGACATCTGAACTATCATCATCCAACTTGTGGCTCCATTTCCAAAAATTAGAAAAAATGAAATTGTTCTCGGAGGTAAAACACATACGAATACACCACCATGTACAAACTTATCCTTCAAAGTATACCATCATCTGATAAATCATTTACTCCACCATCCGCTATTTCCTAGGTCTTAATCCCTAAAACATGCAAAGATTTTGCTATAATCACTGTTACTTACATTTTCTTTGAGCATCCATATGCATCACCGTATACTCACAAGTCTCTAAAAATTTTGATACACTGAAAATTGGAGATTTGGTAACTGAATAACAAATATCTAGCTTACTGAATAACCATAAACCTGCTAACTGAAAGATTGTATAACTGGTAACTGAGGTAAATTGATAACCAGAAAACATGATAACTGTTTTTATGCTTTCTGCTAAGGTCATGCTCGAATCTGTACTGCTATCCATTGCATCTCACTTTAACATCCTCTCAAGTCTCAAACTTACCAACCTATACTCCATAATTATACCCCAATGGGCAGTTATCCTCTCTAGGACTTTAGGTTTCTCCTGCGCGTCGCTTGGGCATCCAATACGTTTGGAAATCGATTGGAAGAGAAGGTTTATTGCTCTAAGCTTCATGGCACGATATAGAGTAGAAGGAAATGAGACAATCTTGGATGTCTTGGTAGTTAACCGTTTATATGAGTGGTCGGCACACACATATAAAGAAAACCGCACTAGACACGGCTTCATAGACTCCCTAGGATTCTTGAACCTAGTTCTATGATACCAAGCTTTGTCATGCCCCGAACCTGGGCCTGGACGTAACATGGCACTCAGTGCCTAACTACATGTGACCGAGCGAACCAACTGGCTTGCTGAATCAACATGTGATATCATAACATACTGAATGCGGAAGATAAACTAACACATGCTGATATACTGAAAATCTAGATGATATAAATCAAAGTGCGTAAATACTAATACAATTCTGAAACATATTTGTAGCCAACGTAGCTTAATATGAAAAGCATGTGACTCTGTCTAACTGTTACTCTAGCCTCTAATGAAATACTGAAAATACTGAAGACCGTAAGGTAATGATAATGCCATGAAAGAACTAGGGATCACCAAATAGCTAGTACGAGAATACTAGCGCTCTAGATGATCAACCTGTAAATCATTACCTGCATCGTGAGATGTAAGCCCCGAGAAAAAAGGGATGTCAGTACATTTGAATTGCATTGGTATGTAAAGCAACTGAAAGAAAGAATTGTAAATGCTGAAACTGAAACTAGGCTGATAACTGAGAATTGATAATTGATAACTGAAATGATAACTATTGAAACTGAAACTGAACTGATAACTGATAATTGATAACTAATAATTGAACTGAACAAAGGAAGTAAGGATATGAATACTCCCTCTTCTAAATGATGAACAACTTGTTTATCTGAATAAATAAACTGCGGCCTCAGGCCCAATATATATATATATATATATATATATATATATATATATATATATATATATATGCGCAAAACTGCGGCTTCGGGCCCAAGTATATGTATACATAACTACGACCTCAGGTCCAAAATGCATAAAGCATAAACTGCGGCCTCAGGCCCAAAGATGCATAAAGCATAAACTGCGGCCTCAAGCCCAAATATATATGTTCAACATTTAGGAAATGAGAATCAAACTGCCATACATGATAATGAAATACTAAATCACACTGAGTTACATAATACTGGAATACCGGATCACACTAAGTTACATAATACTGGAATATTAAATGGGACTAGACTGAGACATGTATTCTTGAACTGATTATGAACACTGAAACTTTAATTGTTTATGGCATACTGAGTAATTTATACTAAGACTCGGGGCATCAAACCCAAGTCTATATTGAATACGCACTGAGCTCACAACGTTCAGAATGAAAATGGTGAACGAGTTATGAAGCTAGAGAATAGAAGTTCTGCAACTATTCAAGGAACTAGACTTAACTATATTTCTGAGGCAATTGTAACGTCGTAATAGTGTGGGGAGAATCATTAAAATTCCCAAACATAGAGAGTTAGCCTCACATACCTTAACTTCCTACTCTTGAGTGTAATACAACATTCGCCAACCTTTTCAACTTTAATCTATATCAACACCAATCAAATGGATTCCATATTAGCAAAAATACCCATGTTTTGGTCCCTTAGGCTTTTGATCAAAAGCTTGGTGAGTATAAAGCTTCATAATCCCTATTAATGACGTTTCTACTCCCAAAAACCCATTCTCTTGCTCCTAGATAAATCCTAAAGTTTCAAATGATTATAATCAATATTGTTCTTTATCACCCATAAGGTAAACAATACCCTTAACCAATAATCAACAATCAACATACCAAACCTATAACTGTTTATACTTTTCTATCAAACCCATCAACTCAAATCTCATGAACTAGGGTCTATAAGCATTAAACCAATGCTAGAATCAATTAGAGGGTGAAGACATTACCTTTTTGAAGCTCAATCTCCTTGAATTCGAGTTCTAGGATTTCTTCTCTGAACAATGATGCCCCAATCGAATATCTAATGATATGGAGGGTTTATCCATGTTAATAAGATGTTGGAAAATTGAAATTAACTTAGAGTCACCATTAGAACTTACCTTGGGAGGTGGATGGACCCTTTAAGGAGTTAGGTTTTTGAGAGCTTTACTTTCTAAAGCAAGTTTTCATGTTTTGGGGCTGTGGGGGACGAAATAGGGCTAAAAAAATGACTTTCCAAGTTGACCACCGCGTCCCAGTTGGCGCGACCGCGGTCCCGACCGCGGAGTCATTGGAACACTACCTCACCACTGCGGTCGCGGTAAAAATGCGGCAGGACCGCGATGGTTACACACCATTCTATAAAACGGACATAACATTTTGCACAGAGCTCCGTTTGGGCTCCACAATGTATCGTTAGAAAGCTATTTCAAATACCTACAACTTTCATGCTTTGCGCTTTCCTAAATTCCTTACAAATTTTTATTAAAACCTGCTGGAAGACAGGCCTTCTGCAAACTTAGTCGATTTTGTCAAATCTTATGCACCTCACTTTCCATCTTGATTTTGAAACAACTATTTTCACCCATAATCATCCCGATAGGACTTCATATGTCCAAAATATAACCTTAATATTCCTTTAACTCATTCATACCTAATCCGAATGTGCGGGGGTGTTACAACTTTAAACCTCCTAGATCGCACTGATGCATTTTTACTATGCCTCGCCCCCAGACTCGCCTAAAAAAACCCTTTAAACACATAAAATGTAAATTCCATGAATTTTTTCTAATGTATATATTGCACGTCTTGAACTCCAAGAATTTTTTGAATTAAATTGTGCTGGCGTTTCACATGTAAATGTTTCGAAGTCAAGCACGCTATGCTAGAATTTTTCGTGTTTTAGCGAGAGATACTTTTATTCAAATTTATTTCTGCTTAAAAGACGATAACGTTTGAATAGTTTTTATACAATGAAGAATTCTTGATTAGCCGTCTGAAAAATGACTATTTATCCATCATTTCCATCATTTTCTCTAATTATTCTTTTGATAGGTAGATATAGGGAGTGTTTGGTATTGAAAATATTTCCTAAATAATGAGTAGTTTTATTACATATTTTTTCATGTTTGGTTGACGAGTGGAAAAAAAAATTCGAAAAATATTTTTTTTTAAATACATAATTTAGGCAAACATTATGTGGTGGGGATGGGAATGGGAGGGACCAAGGGTATGGGAGAGGGGGTAGAGGTGGGGAGTTGGTTGGGGTGGTGTAGGGGGCAGGTATGACTGGCTAGGATGCGGGTTTGGAGGTGGGATGGAGGAGATAGTGGGTTAGGGTGGGGAATAGGATGGGAAAGATTGAAAAAGAGTTTTAGAAAATATTCTCTACCAATTGGAGTAAAATGAGTTAATGAGCAAAATATTTTCCTTCGTACCAAACACACCCATAATTTTGTTACTCAAGATTAAACCAGAATACAGTAATTTAGGGATGAGATTTGGTTGGGAAGAAGTTAGAATTCACGAAACGTAAGCACCTCATAGACGTCAGAAACACACTTCAACATAAAAGTCATTAGCAGATCTTAAGAGATGACATCGCACACTGAAGAGGCAAGTTTTAAGCTGTTCTATAACTTGAAACTTGACTGATATTTCACTAGAACTACTGTACTAGATATTTTATAACATCGTTTGAAAAAATTTCAACAAGAAAGAAAGAATAAAAGGATTTAAGAATAGGCAACCCAACAATACTTATATTCTTCATCGACCAGAGGACCAAAGTGCACCCAGAATATTTAACAATAGATGTGACTAACCTCTTTTCACAACCAGATGACTATTTAAGAAATGAGAATATACAAATCAGAGCACTCTTTAAAGCAAGGATTGTAGGATGTGCTGGGTACATTTGAGCTGAGTTCATTAAGGCTGTTCTGCAGTAAATTCTTAAGGAACTTCAACAGCGATTAAATAACTCTGTTTGAACTCCATCTATTACGCTATTCCTCTTTTCCTTATTCCTTTTCCTATGTAAAAGGGTATAGTAAACTGATGAAATCATCTTTTTTTATTGATCTATCATAAGAAAAGGGTTTAAAAAGAAACATGATGTAGCTACTTTGCATATACACCGAGTCCTTCACTTGCCCAAGGTAATGGGATTCCTATGATTCCATTACCGCCGGCAATTGATCAGAAAGTAAACAGAGCTTTTCAGGGCCTTCAACCGTTTTGAGTTAAAATCTAAAGCTTGATGTTTGGTACGTTTAGTACAGAGCTTATTGCAAAGTATCTGAATTCTCAATTCTACTCTCCTGAATGGAAATTTGTTGTGGACATTGGTTTACAAGGCTGGGTGGAGCGAAGCATCCACCATTATGATACGCCAAAGTTGCTGCAGGATTCACCCAAACGTCTGATCTAGGTAGCTTAGATGATTGACACTGCATACTACTCTGTCCACAAAAGTAAACACCACAATGGCTCCTGAATGTTGCTTCCGGTTTCAACAATACATTTGATTTTGGGTCTTCCGAAGACTGGCATTGTTGTTGCATGGCTTTGTTTGCCATTTCCCATCTTCCGTCCTCAGTTATTGTTAGAGTTTTCTTTTGCCTCTGCTTGCGCTTCCTCCATCTTGATCTGCGGATCTTCTTGGGAGCAACTTCAGAACCTAAGACGTCACTGCTCTCCTGGTGTCACGTCATGCATTTTCAAAACCAATAAGATTCCACTCAACCATTAAGCCAACTATGCAAGGTACTAGGTAACTCTGTACACCAAGGCTTGGATAGATGGAAGAAATCACATGGTATTTTTAGCATTTATTCACATCCGCATAATGTACATGTTTACATTACAATTTTGCAAGTCATTTTCCCCTCCATCCCTCTTGGGACACACGCAAAGGAAAGGAACTGATTTTTAATCTTTTTTTTCTTTCTTTCCTTTTTTATAAGTATGATATTTATTCATAACAAAACATAAAGGGGCGCTGATCGTATTTGGAAAAAAAAGGCTAGAAAGGATCACTCTCCTTTTTAGCTATGCATGGAGCTAAGTAAATTCATGATAGCATGTGTATCATTTATGGTGTCAAGGTTTTAAATTACACCAACGAGGTGATAATTGTAAGCATGTGTATTTCTAGCAGTGTAACGCCCTAAATCTACCTTCATTGTGTTTCAAGTTCCTTTCTTTCCATACTGCCCAAAAACAAGCTGGAACTTTGTTCTGGGTGTCTAACCTCTCTTTGGTGCTTTCTTGTTCCAGATTAATAGGGTGTCTTTTGGTTCATCCTGTCTTCCATGTCAGTCTCCTGAAACCTTTTCGGGAAGACATGGAGGATCCTTCATGGAGACAGCTCACAATACCCAGTATTCGAGGTCCCAATTCAACCGGGGAAAGTCATGTTGAAGTTATCCTTGATGATAGAGTGATTCATGCCTCAACGAAAATCACCAAGAGTTCTTGGTGAACTGGCAGGACTGTGATGCAGAAGAGAATACTTGGGAGAGGGGAACAAACCTCAAAGCCTACAAGAGCCTCATTGAAGATTATTTTGCAAGTAAGGCGCCGAGGACGTCGCCAACTCAGGTGGGGGAGAATGTCAGGGGCGGTTTTCCAACCATGCCCCATGACCCCTTGGGCGCGCCCCGTGGCATCCTAGCAAGTCTCCCAATGCCTAGCGCCACGGACGACCCCTTGGTCTTGGCCGCGCCAAGTGACAAGCGCACAGGTGCCTCTGTCGCCCCCACTGATATTCCTCGTCAACGCCCAGCCACAGGCAGATGCCAACAGCACCGCGTGCGCAGACAACGCCGCGCGCCCCGACCGTGATGCCAAAGACGCTGCTATTGACAATGGACCTGTTTCTGCTTTATAGAAAACTAAGTCCTTTTCATTATAAATATAGAGTAGTTTTATTTCATGTACTTCCATTATGTTTCTCTAACTTATTCAAGTCTAGTCTTGTAGCTTTGGATTATTTTTTTTAAAGCATTATTAGGGGGGATCAAGCAATCAAACTTTCTAGCAAGCAAGCAATTCTCTGTACTGGTGTCCTCTCCCTCGACACCGCATTGCTTTTCTGTAATAATTTTCATTAATGCAATCAAGCTTTCTTTCATTCTCAATTCTCATTTATGTTCTCTCAATTGCTTTTGACATTGGTTTTCCCGTACGGCACTGACAATCTAGTCTAGCGTACGGAGGGGACCACAGTTGGCGGACAGTAACTGCACTGACATCAGTGCCTTAGCTTTACGTCGCCCTTTCAAGGAATCTAGGAAGGCGCCGCATAACAGAATGTTCGTAAACGTGAGTTAACAACAGGATCTGCATTGAACCGTATTTGTTAATTACAGGTGAGCTAACAAATAGTATGTAAGATGAGTATGCAAGAGAACGTCCCATGGTATATGCTATTGCAGACGGTTGTGATAATAAATGACGCTAGCTAAAGTGTGAACCAAAAGCTTGCACCATATAGAAGCACTCTAAAGAATAAGGGTTTTAGGATTAAACAGAAGAAATAATATATGCACTAAAAGTTTAGCCAGCATATGAAGAGTGAGATAGAGGTGAGATTAGGTGAGTTGAGGTACCTAAATGCAAACAATCCAAATATTTTGGCATGATTCTCCAGGAAAATAGTATGATACATGAAGATTTGAAACATACAACTAAAAAAGATGGTTGAAATGAAGTATTACCAGGATGTCATGCAATTTGAAGATATCCTCAACGTGAAAGGCAAGTCCTATAAAATGAAGGTAAAGCTGACAATGTTATATGAGATTACTTGTTGGCCCCCTATGGTCTCTCCTAAGGTTCAAAATGACGACGTTCGAGGACGAATGCTCCTAAGTGGGGGAGAATTAAAGCCCTGTAGGTTTGGGACGTTAATTCGGGTCAATTAAAACTTTAAAGATGTACTAATGCGATCCCGCATGTACGGGGGCCGCACAAGGAATACATGGACATGATCTTGGTACAAGTTGAAAGTGATTCGGAGTGGAGGAAAGACCAAAGGAATCAAAGCATGGAAGTTGGAAGTACGAAACCCCAAGCTCCCTGCAATGCTTTGGCTATGCGCCACATGGCTGGGGCATTGGATACTTAGAAAGATTGCATGCCAACTTCGGATGGAACAGGGGACTTAAGAGTCCGCTGCATACCCATCACATTAGACCTTCGAAAACTTGGCACCCTTGTGCGATGGCTATATGCTGCATAAGAGAGCTCCCAGGAACTTAGGTAATGAAATATCTATGTGTGGCATAGGCAGCGCATAAGGCCAGCTCCACAAATACCCAGGGAGAGAGAAAATGAGATGAAATTAAAAGAGGGGGTTTGGAGGCTCTGAAGAGGGCTTGGCCGAAGGCATTCAATACCCATCAAGGTGAATACCTTTGGGTGATTTTGAGTTGATTTCAAGTATTAATTTCCATTATTAACACCAAAATATCACAAGAATCGAGATTAGTAAAGAAAAAACTCAAGAACACACGAGTCAATATCACAAGAATCTCCTCAGCCGGTACACCGAGTAAAAAGCAAGCCCATGTAATGTGATGTGTGGAGAGGGACACTTTAAGAGAGGTTTGCTGATTGTATCCTGAGTCAATATATTATGTTGAGAATGTGAATCGTGGTCAAACGAATCAGTATAACAATATTATTATCCCAACTGGAAGAACAATCCAGACTACTCCTTGGGATGGCAATCAAGGATTGTAAATTCAAATTAGGCCTCGGGCACCTTGGAATTACCGAGCACCTCAAAACTTCCAACCACAACAACCAGCTGCTCAACAGAACTAAATGGGAGTGATTGAGTAGATGCTGAAAAAGATAACGGTGGATGAGAAGAATAATGCTACAGCCATCAGAAACATAGAGGCAAATGGGCAAGATTGCTAGCACTCAAAACCAAGCCCACAGGCTCACTACCTAGCAATACTAAGCCTAACCCTAAGGGCCCAAGTTCAGGCTGTCACACTTACACCTAGAAATGGGAGAGAACCAGAAGAGAGCCAGCCGAATAAAAGAAAGCAAGCAGAAGAGCATGAGAAAGCAGAGCTTGAAAAGAAAGTAGAAGAGGAAGTGGTTGAGCAAGCCTAGACCATAGTCACAAAACATCACCTCCTTTTCCTCAGAGGTTACAAAATCAAAATGAAGATGTCAGGTTCAAGAAATTCCTGGAGATACTAAAATAGTTAAACATCAACATACCACGGATAGACGTGTTACAGTAGATGCCTAAGTATGTTAAATATTTGAAGGATATTTTGGCCTAGAAATGGCGGTTATTGGAGTTTGAGACTGTTTCACTTACTGGGGAGTGAGGAGTGCAGTGCCAGAGTTCAAATTAAGCTTCCACCTAAACTAAAAGATTCAGGAAGTTTCACCAAATCCTGTCAGTATTAGGGAGCACAGAGTTAAGCGCACTTTATGTGATTTTGGGGCAAGTATTAATTTGATACCTTCATCTGTTTTTTAAGCGTTTGAGACTGGTAGCTGCAAGACCGACCATAGTTACCATGCAAATGGCCAGATCACTCACAAATCCAGAAGGGGTTAGTGAGGAAGTACTTGTAAAGGAGGAAAATTCATTTTTAACACATTTTTCATCACTTTGGACTATGAGGACGATAAGGAGGTCCTCGTAATTATGTGACGACCTTTCTTAGCACTGGAGGAGCTTTTATTGATGTGAGGGAAGGTAAAATGAAGATGAGAGTACATGATGAAGAGGTGATTTCAATGTGTATTCTTGAGGTGTGTGACCATCTCATTTAAAAGCTTTAGTTGTTAGACAGAACACACTTTTATTTACTTAAGTATGTCATTAACACGCCCCTCACATGCGGCTTGACTCTTTCTGATGATCCAAGCACGTAAAAATTCTTTTTGATATTTGGTAGTAGTGAGACTCGAACCCAAGACCTTTGCTTGCTCTAGTACCATGTTGAAGTGTGTAATCATCTCATCTAAAAGCTTAAGTTGTTGGAGAGAACTCCTTTTATTTACTTAACTATGTGTTCAACATGTATAAAGCACTCAAACTCCCTAGTTTCTATAAATTTCTGCTTTGTGATTGACTCTTGTCTCCAACTCACTTGTACCACTAAAGATCTTTCCAACTTCTTAACTCTTCCTTATGTCATTCTTCCTCTAATTGTCCCTCCACTCTCCTGCTTTCCCAAGTCTTTTAATTCGTGAAAGCAAGTTTTTATATTGGTTTCCTTTATTCCAATTTCCGGTTGCACCTCTCAAGTCAATCCTCAATAACCCGTCATTTTGTTGGCCAACTTGAAATTAATCTGTCATATCAAACAATAATCCATCCTTGGCTACTACTCATGGTCCTAACCATTTGCAGCTTGTCTCACACATAATATTGTATTAGATATACAATCTTCGTACAACGACTACGACTCAGTCTCAAATAAGTTGGACTCGGCTATATGAATCCTCACTTTTCTATTTAAACTCAATTCATGTCATCAACTCATCATCATATCAAACAAAAATAGAAGTGTAAAATAATAGTTCTCCAACAAGACTAAATCTTATTCCTACTAGTAGATATCATCTTTATCAATCTTTTTTTTTTCATTGTGCCCTATCAGTAGTAAGTTTGCGTTGATCCCAAGAAATTATAGGTCTTTCGGGACAACTTCCTTCCATGTAAATTTATGTCTACCTCATCCCCCATTAACACCTTCACGCACCATAACGTCACACCTATGGACTGGTGCATGTGTAGGTCGACACAAGACATGACAAAACATCTCAAGCGACCTTCTCTCTTTCATCCTCAATGCATGCTACTAGTGCCTTCTTGCGAATGTGGTCATCTTTAAGAAATGAACTGAGGGGAACTTAGCATCTCCAACAAAGAAAAAACCCAGTTAGTCCAACAGTTTATTACACTTTAATTACCGCATCCACAAGATCCGTTCCATTCTCGTCTCTAGTACATAAAAAGATAATGAATCGCCTGCTTTTTAGAACACCTCTCATTACCATTCCCTTATCGGATTCAAATTCCGCGATAGTATTTTATAACTCTTGGTGGGTATGGAAATTTTAGTCCATCTCCTCCTTGATTTCCCCCTCCTCCCCTTTCTTCCATCATAATTGATTGAGCACACTAATTTCAGTTCAACCTGATAATAGACAAAAACTTATATTTCAGATCCAACCTCTTATATTCTTCTCCTTACCGTCCTTGCTCGATCTCCTTCAGTAGGCCAAGTGTTTCCTCCGACTCAAATAAAATTGGAGAGTCGATTAATCTATCATCAACTTGACCAAAGGCCTGTTCCAGTGGGGAAATATGTGCACCCACTATCTGTTGTTACAGCCCATTTAGTGTCACCTATGAATGGCAAAATGGCTTCTCCGTCATTCCCTACCTGTTCTTGATTATGTACTTGTAGTTGACTCTGCTCGCTTCTCCAGTTTCAAAAATGACTTGGTGTGGATGAATAGCCTCCCTACCTCTTCTCGCTCATGTTAATGAAAGCAGACCTTCATGCATATAGTTGACTCTGCTCGCTTCTCCAGTTTCAAAAATGACTTGGTGTGGATGAATAGCCTCCCTACCTCTTCTCGCTCATGTTAATGAAAGCAGACCTCAAACATTGGAAGAGCCCATCCTTCCTTTAGGCCTTGCACCCAATTGTCTCCAAATGGTACAGTAAAGATCTTTATGTTAAATTCCATATAAGCTCTTCTTATTTACTTTTAATGGTTGTCGAAATGTCATGTGTTTTGATCTAAGTTGCTCTGACACGGGTACGGATGTCCGACACGGGTGCGGATCTAGAGGTCGGATCCTTTAAGATAAAATTTTTAAGATTTGGGAATACGGATCCTAAAACCGACACGGGTGCGGGGATCCGACTAAAAATAATTTAAAAATAAAAATAAATATATATCTCTAAATTATGTGGAGTACTTACCTATAAGATTTTTTTTTTTTATTTTGCACTGGGTGTCCGAGTCTCTTCGAGCCCCGACTAATCCCGGGGGTGCACAGGCCCTCGGCAAGGAGTTTCCCGCAAGTGCACCACGGTTAATTCAGGTTTTACCCAGTCCGATGGCCCTCAGAAATTGTTTGCACC
>MU712809.1:56350-95298 GCA_026770625.1 Nicotiana glauca
AAGGAGTTTCCCGCAAGTGCACCACGGTTAATTCAGGTTTTACCCAGTTCGATTGCCCTCAGAAATTGTTTGCACCCAGTGGGTTTCAAACTTGAGACCTTGAAAGAGAGCAAACCCCAAGGCTCAAGTCAATTGCCACCAGGCCAACCACTGAGGGTAGTTACCTATAAGATATTAGCCTACTATAATCGGTTAAAGTGCCCTAACAATCTTGATAGTCTCTACGTACATAATATAAAATCTTATAAATATAACTTTTTCTTCTTTATTCTTTTTTGTTTTGCGCAAATCAAAAAATTGAAGCTCAAAGCACACTAATATTAATATTTGCTACGTAACGTGGTTATAGAGGAGAAAATTGTCAAAAAGTATATAAATATGGTCAAAAAGCTCACTTTTTTAAAAGTGCTACAATACTTCTTTTTGTAATTTGACGGGAGACAGCTAAAGGCCTGAAACACTCCATTATGTAACCCTATTATCTCATAAAAAATTGGAAAAATATGTGCTGTCAATTAAAAAGTATTCACTTCCTAATTTGTCCCTTTCTTCTTCATCCATTCTCTGCTGCCTCTTCTCTTTCCATCTCGGAGACATTTCCCCAGCAAAACATTTTCCATGTCTGTCTTTTTTTCCAGTATAAAACTCAAAGCTCATTCGAGCCTTCCCACGAGCTCTTGATTTTAGAAACATACAACATGAACAAGAAGATTGACCAAGACAAAAAGCTTCAAAGAAGATAAAAGGACTAGTATAAATTACTACATAGCAGTGAAATTGAAGGTATTTCGTTTCTCATCTCTTCAGATCTTTACTTAGTGAAATCAACTGGGAAAATTTTTGGTCAACACACCCGATGTTGTCTGGACCAGATCCGACACAGATCTCACACCCCTACCAGTGTCGTGGCACTCAAATTGCCGTGTCCGAGCAACTTAGGTTTTGATTATATTTAGGAGAACTGATTTTATTTGGTTTGATTTGATTGTATAGATTTATTTTATTTCCTTAAGTAGCATTAAGAGCTTTGTATAAATTCCATTACTCATGGGAGGTAACATACACATAAAAACAAGAAGCCTTTTATTCTTCTCAAAATCTACATGGTATCAGAGCCATTGCTGCCTTTTTTAGGTGAGTTATCTCGCTCGCAGCACTAGGGTTCCTTTTTTATCAAAGAGGTCGAGTTTTCTCTCTCTTGTTGGCTGTCCGCAACACAAACTCCTTCTGATTTCCTTCTGATTGGGCTGAAATATGGAGACATTCAAAGAGACGGTTTCTGGAGAAATCTTGTCTTCGGATGAAATTCAACTTCTCCGTCATCTCCTAGCCAAACTTGACTCCGCTCATGTTGCCACATCCAATCATGTGCAATCAGGTACTGCCTTTGCCGATAACTTTTATTCTTGGATTGTCGATTCTGGTGCAAATAGACACATGACAGGCTCTTCTAAAGGCATTCAAAACCATTCTCCGTGTCTCAAAGGAGATAATGCTAAAATAGCCAATGGTTCTTTAACACCTATCTCTAGAACAGGTTCTGTCATTTGTACTCCTAATATCAAACTATCATTTGTGCTCCATGTCCCTGAGTTCCCTATCAATCTTTTATCTGTTAGTGCCATCACCAAAGCTCTAAATTGTAAAATCGAGTTCTTTCCCAATCATTGTATTTTTCAAGATCCTCAAACAAGGAAAAGGATTGGCAGTGGTAGATTGCGTGATGACTTGTATATATTAGATGGGATCCAAAACTTTAGTCAAGCTCTTTTTGGGGAAAGTAAGGATGTTAACCGAGAAATAATACAACGGCATAGATGGTTAGGACACCCATCATTCTTTGGCTTGAAGAAGTTATATCCCGATTTGTTTTCAAGGACTTTGATTTGAATCTTTGTTCTGTGATGTGCGTGAATATGCCAAGCATACTAGAAACTCTTATCATGTGATAATAGAAGCACAACTCCGTTTATGACTATTCATTCTAATGTATAGGGTCCTACCCAAACTATTTCTTTGTCTGGTAGTCGATGGTTTGTTACTTTCATTGATTGCTGCACTAGGATGACTTGGGTATATTTGTTAAAAGTCAAGTGAAGTTTTCTCTTGTTTTCAGTCATTTCATAAGATGATTTGTACTTAGTTTGATGCTAAAATAAAAATCTTGAGAATTGACAATGGCCGCGAATACATGGATAGAAGATTTGATGCTTATTTGGACTCCAATGGATAGTCCATCAGACTAGTGGTCCTTACACTAGTGCACAAAATGGGGTCGCTGGAAAAAAAAATAGGCATATGTTAGAAGTAGCAAGATCTCTTGTGTTCACCACGCATCTACCAAAACCTTACTGGGGATGTTATTCTAGCGGCTGCCTATCTTATCAACAGAATGCCATTTAAACCCCTCAATTTTCAAAGTCCTCTAAAAACTTTAAGAATGAATATATTGTTCCTCCAAAGGTGTTTGGGTGTGTTTGCTTTGTCCACACCAGAAATTCTGGGAAACTTGATCCTAGAGCTATAAAGTGTGTTTTTATTGGGTATTCTCCGACAAAGAAAGGTTACAAATGTTATCATCCTCCCTCTAGGAGATCTTTTGTTAGCATGGATGTTACCTTTCAAGAATCTGAGCCCTATTTCGGTATTATCTCATCACTTCTTCAGGGGGAGAGCAATAAGGAGGAAGAGGTGATTCTACCTAGTTCCATTACTGGATTTCTTGATGACATTGTCACAGGGGAAAGTGAAATTGGAGAAAGAATTCGGGGGAGACTATTGGGCGTTTGAATAAGCTTGATTTGAAAACTTACTCAAGGAAAAATTGAGCAGAAGAAGCTATCATGCAATCTACCGAAGTTGAACCTTCTTCTACTGATGAGTTATCTACATCTTCTAATGAGTTAGATGAACCTATTGCTCTCAGAAAAGGAGTCAGATCTTGCACCACCAAACACCCTTTATCTAATTTTGTCTCCTATAATTCTTTGTCTCCCTCCTATAGAGCTTGCTCTCAGAAAAGGAGTCAGATCTTGCACCACCAAACACCATTTATCTAATTTTGTCTCCTATAATTCTTTGTCTCCCTCCTATAGAGCCTTTGCCTTGTCTCTTTCTACTGTGTCTATTCCCCAGAATTGGAGGGAAGCTTTTGCAGATCCTAAATGGAAACAAGCTATGATTGAAGAAATGATGGCCTTGTCAAAAAAGGGGACATTGGAACTTGTCACTTCACCACCGGACAAGAAGTTGGTTGGCTGCAAATGGGTCTTTACTATGAAGCACAAAGTTGATGGCTCAATTGAAAGATTCAAAGCAAGATTGGTGGCTAAGAGATTCACTCGGACTTATAGAGTGGATTATCAAGAGACATTTGCCCATGTTGCTAAGATGAACACTGTTAGAATTCTTTTATCTTGTGCAGTTGATCTTGATTGGAACGTGCAACTGTTTGATTTGAAGATTCCATTTCTTCATGGAGACTTAGAAGAAGAGGTGTATATGGAGATTCCTCCTAGATTTGATACTGCACAGAGTCAAGGAAAGGTATGCAGATTGAAGAAAGCCTTATACGGACTGAAACAATCCCCCAGAGCTTGGTTTGACAGATTCAGCAAAGCAATGATCTCCTTCGGTTACCAACAAAGCAATGTTGATCACACCCTCTTCATAAGACATCAAATGGGTAAACTCACTCTTCTCATAGTTTATGTTAATGACATAGTAATGACAAGAGATGACAAAGAGGAGATGTCTCGATTGAAGAAGTTGTTGGCACATGAATTTGAGATCAAAGATTTGGGAAAATTGCAGTACTTCTTGGGAATTGAGGTTGCTAGATCCAAAAGACGAATCTTTATTTCTCAAAGGAAGTATATTCTGGATCGTTTGAAAGAAACTAGTATGACAGGCTGCAAACCCGCAGAATCGCCCATTGAAAGCAATCACAAGTTACAACGCGGAGTTGGAGAATCAATTGATAAGGAGAGATATCAGAGGCTGGTTGGAAGACTCGTTTATCTCTCTCACACTAGACCAGACATAGCCTATTCAGTTAGCCCGGTGAGTCAGTTCATGCATGATCCCGAGATCCTCATATGCAAGTTGTCTTTCAAATTTTGCGGTATCTGAAGTCTACTCCAGGGAACTTTTCTCCAAACATGATCACCTCCAAATTGAAGCCTTTACAGACACGGATTGGGCTGGATCTTTAGATGACAGAAGATCAACATCCGGTTAATGTACGCTCGTATGAGGAAACTTGGTTACTTGGAGAAGCAAGAAGCAAAGTGTAGTTGCTAGATCAAGCGCGGAGGCAGAATATAGAGCTATGGCCCAGGGTGTTTGCGAACTGCTTTGGCTACAAAAGCTACAACAGGAATTGAGACTGTATGAAAAAGGAAAACTTTCCTTGTACTGTGACAATAAAGCTGCCATCAGTATAGCTCATAATCCAGTCCAGCATGACCGAACAAAGCATGTGGAAATTGTTCGACACCTCATCAAAGAAAAAGTTACAACCGGTGCCTTGAGTTTGTTTCATGTGCCATCGGAAAGACAGCTAGCTGATGTGTTTACCAAAGGTCTCAACAAACGAACTTTCCATACTTTGAGCTACAAGTTGGGCATGTGCGACATCTTTGCGCCAACTTGAGGGGGAGTGTTGATTAGCATGATTCAAGGAGACTTAATTTAGGAGTGTTGATTAGCATGATTTCAGGAGATATGATCATACTTAGGAGATCTGATTTTATTTGATTTGATTTGACAGCTAGATTGATTGTATAGATTTATTTTATTTCCTTAAGTAGCATTAGGAGCTTTGTATAAATCCCATTGCTCATGGGATGTAAACATACACATAAATATAAGAAGCCTTTTCTTCTTCTCAAAATCTACATCTATTTAGGCAATTCAAAATACTATAAACAAATACCACCTTATATTACTTCAATCTTAATGTTACTTCTTTTCAACTATCTACTCCATCCATTTACATCTCAAACTGTCCCTTACACAATTTCTTTATCAGAGGCAATACAATCATCGTTCCTTCTTTTTTTTTTTTTGATAAGTAAAATCTTTTATTGAACTGGTACCAAGATGGTATACACTCGTCCTTTTCTTTAGCATTTTACTCTTAAAGTCAAACCAGGTCAATTTAATGGGACAGAGGAAGTACTGTATTTTATTGGACTAATACTTAATCTTATTAATACAACTGTCACTTCAATAATTTATTTATTATTTTCGTAAATATCTGCAAGCATTCTTTAAATTTCAACATTTATGTGCAGCCTCTGAAGGAAAATGCACACATCACTCTATTGAAATATTCAGATCTGGAAGGTGCCCTACGTGAGGACATTCATCTTTGAAACTTTTGAACCATGATTTCTGAGGCTACAGGATTTTCATCAACCATGACTTGAACAATCCCATCGTTAGACTACTAGAGAAGAATGACATAAATTCCCAAGGAAATCAACTATATGTTGAGGAGAAGATATCATATGGCAAAGCCATCTACTACTTCTGAAAATGGTACACAAACATAAACACATAGAGAAAGAGAGGCATCCTCTGAATGCAAACAAACTCAATAGCTTCTTAATCTACAGAGCCATACCTTCGCAGATTTGCTGTCTTCACATAAAAGATTTATATCTCCATCCTTTCCTTCTTGCAATGTATGATCTACTGCATTATTACCTTCACTGGAAGGACCAGTCCCACCTGTGTTGCAGCTAAGAGAAGCTGGGCGAATGTTCCAACATAGATTTAAGCAATCCTGCACGGACAGAGGATAAAATAAAATCAAAAATCAATATGCTATGAGCATTGGCTGATAGAAGTTGTAGAAAGTAGCAGATATGACTTACTGAACCTGAATGACCAAGGTTTCCACAGTTGTAGCAAGATGCTTGCCTTGGTCTATAATCTTTGTAATCAATGCAGCAAAGATGGCCAAAAGCTTTGCAAATCCAGCATTGAATTTTCTATCCAGGTCGAACCATCAAATTCACCATTAGTTTAGCATGAATATTTCTTGCAATATACTACTTTCAGAAAAGTAATCAAAATAATGGACTAGAATGTTGCACCAAGGCTATGGCGTAGCGACCAATAAAGATGGAGAGACTGAGGCTCAAATCCCAACAGAGAAACAAAAAACTTTAAGAGTACTTTTTAGTGTTCCTTGTGAGCCAAGATCAAACTCTTCTCTGAGTATGATTAGGCACTCAGTAAGGAGAAGGCGGAAACCAGGTGCTACACTAAACTAGGCGCCACCTGGGATAGCATGACTTGTAATTTCTTTATTCACTGTTTATGTCTCTACCCTGACGACTTGATGAATTGTAGAGGCAAGTGAGGTAAATGGCTGATATTACTGGAAGGATTTCTCCATTGAAAAATGGTAATGTAAGTAATATTCTTGTTATCAGTTTAGTAGATATTTCTTATATGGTTCATGTTCCGAATTGGGATCCTACCAATCTCAAAATAGGCTATTGCTTTCGGCTTCTTTCCCCAACCAGTCGCCCTTGTGTGGGAGGGGCTTAGCTTGGCAACTTCTCATTTGTGGAGAATAAAACTATATTCTCCTTGTCGGCGAGAGTTACCGAGTACCTGTCCTGCTGAGAGGTTGCAGGTACACAGTAAATAGTTGAGGCACGCACAACGTCACCCAAACACCAAAGTTATTACAAAAAATAACTGACAATATGCTGTTTTAGTTCACAGTCAATGACATAAAATTACAGAAAGCATACTTAAGAGGATTTTCTGTTTTTAGAAATGGTAAGTGCAAGAGGATTTTCTTATTAATGCTACAAAATATTAACGAAATCCACATCAACAATTGCACAATCGAACATTAATGTAATAGTCTAAGTAAGAGCTTAAAAGATTGCCGTCAGCAAATTACGGATTATGGAATGACTATAACAAAGATAACAACATACCTAGTGAAATCCCACATAGTTGGGTCTGGGGGTAGTGTGTACGCAGACCTCTTCCCTACCTTGTGGAGGTAGAGAGGCAGTTTCCAATAGACCCTCGGCTCAAGGAAAGCATATGCACAACAGTAATGTATGGAATCACAATTATTTGTTTTAAAAGTCCAAGAGAATAGTTTCCAAAAGTAATGACGCAATAGACACCATAGTATAATCTACAATAATTGCCTACTAAACGACGATGTATGCTAATACCAGAATAAAGTTGATAAACCTCACATACCTCAAGATCACTAGAGGAGTAACAATCTTTACAAGTGAACATGTCATGTCCTGTGTCACCGCATTTTAAACAAAATTCACAAGATTGATCTTGTAGTATCTGTATGTTAGTATCGGGACAGTCTCGGGCTAAATGACCTCTTCTCTTGCAAGTGAAGCAACCTCTGATCTGGAAATAAAAATATGGACTTCATCTTAATATCAGTTCCTTGCCACCCCCTCCCCCTAGAAGAAAAGTAAAAGAAGGGGGATAAAGGGAAGATAGCATAATAAAGATAATGAAAGGTAAAGCCTCAAAAAAGAACAGTAAGAAAGAAGGTGATAATTGAGCCAAATGTTGCCTAACTCACAGATTGCTTCAATTGGTGGAACAAGCACGAGTTCATGATCTGCTATCTAACCGAAAACTTTATTTGCTAAGAATAGGCTTCTTTTACTTAAATTAACAAACTCAGAAAATAACCTTGGTCAAAGAAAAATAATTTCTTAATCAATACAGAATCTCCTGAAATAGTAAGACTACTAAGAAGTCATAAGTGGAATCACATTTTTGTAAGTTGAATGAACTTGGATTGGTTTCAATTACAAGTAAAATATTTTTCTCAGTGATAAGATGTTATGAGCAGTCTCCCTTGACAGAAATCATTTATTCATTTATTATTGTTTTCATCGCAACTATTATTTATGTAATACTTCTTCTTTGTTGATATCCATGATATGAAATGCCTATAAATGAACATGAAATTGGAACTGAATCAAAGGTATAATACTTCTAGTGCAAGAAGGAGCTTCATTAATTTTTCAACAAATGATAAGACAATATCTTTCTTCATTGGTCATCTTGACCATTTGTGGAATCACTGAGACCACGATTAAACATTAACTGAGATGGCTCAAACAATGTGGATTCATATAAAGACATCTAATTGATCAAATATATATGAATTTATGTTCATATCAAGGTATCTAATCTGTTAAAGTAAATGAGTGATGAATCCATATATATCATATGCGTCAAAGGTATTAAAGCTTTTCCGCGTGATATGGCACCAATTGTCTGATTAATAGGCTTCTCTCCCTAAACCAAGTGGTTAACATCCTTATCCTATCTTCCATCCAAATGACACTTTTTTTTATTGTTAAAGATAAGTATATTAACTTCAGCAACAAGAGAGTGCTTCAAAATAAGTACAAGAAGAAGCTTTCGAATAGTGTAATGAGCTATCTTTATATCATCACAGACTTCTTTTATAGTTATATTTGGTTGCATGTGCTTTCTTAATCTTTGCCATATACACATAAGCTAGACTGGTGCAATTGAGTGTATCTTCTTATCTTCTTACTCTATTCCGATCGGAGGGCTATATTTATGTTGTTTTATGTCCAAGTTCTAGTATAGTAGAATCGTACCTCATGGAAGAATTGACCAATTGGCGTCCTAATCAAACTTAGTTTTTGATTTTGCACCGGGTGTCCGAGTCTCTTCGAGCCCCGACTAATCCCGGGGGTGCACAGGCCCTCGGCAAGGAGTTTCCCGCAAGTGCACCACGGTTAATTCAGGTTTTACCCAGTCCGATGGCCCTCAGAAATTGTTTGCACCCAGTGGGTTTCGAACTTGAGACCTTGAAAGGGAGCAAACCCCAAGGCTCAAGTCAATTGCCACCAGGCCAACCCTGTCACTATCTTTTTCTTTATCTTCTTTATTTCTTTTTCTTTTTCTTCTTTTCATCTGTATTAACCTTGGTAAACTTAGAGAAGACTGAATACAAATACCAATCATAAATGAACCTGCACAATCTCAGGATACTTTATGCTACGGTCTATGAAGTAGCCAAACAGGGTAACTTTGTGATATTTCAATGTTTGTTAGTCTATGTCAACCTACCACAGTACCAAAACTTTTGTTTTTTAAATATTTTCTGTTGAACAACAGGAAGCATTTAAGCAAAAGAAAATCATTCTCCCATTACCCCAAATTTAGCATGAGACTTTACATGCAAAAACCACCACAAATACCCCCTACTATTTATTTTTTTGGACAAGGAAATAAAATGTATACCACAAATACCGCCAACTATTGGCCACAAGTATCTCAGCTAAACTAAATGGAAATGATTTGAGCAACGGATGTGCTGAGTCCCACGTCGGTGGAATGTGAATTTCATGGGCTCCTTATATGGTGTTGGGCAATCCTCACCTCATGAGCTGGCTTTTAGGGTTAAGTTAGGCCCAAAGTCTATTTATCATGGTATCAGAGCCAGGTTCACCCCAATTCATTGTTTGCCAATGCTGAGCCTCCATCTTATCTTGTCCACGCTCCAGTTGCCAAGCCTAGGCGTGCGAGGGAGTGTTGATAAGGGTGGGAGGAATTGGTCTCCTTAAATGGCTTGGGCAATCCTCACCTCATGAACTAGCCTTTATGGTTGAGTTAGGCCCAAAGTCCATTTATCATGATATTAGAGTCACGCCCATCCCAGTTTATTGTTATCAATGTTGGGCTCCCATTTATGTCGTCCACGCTCTAGTTTGCAGGTCTAGGCGTGAGCGGAGTGTCGAGTCTCAATTTAGTGGAATGTGGATTTCTTGGGCTCCTTATATGATCTTGGGCGGTCATCACCTTATGAACTAACTTTTGGGGTTGAGTTAGGCCCAAGGTATCTTTATCAATCAACCCCCAATGATGATTACGTGCTTAACTAGCTAATTCTCAAAAGAACACCAACTTCCAAGAGGTCTTAAGAACATGAGCAAAAAGATAGCTCAAATTTAATATAT
Organism: Nicotiana glauca; assembly: GCA_026770625.1. NCBI lineage: Eukaryota > Viridiplantae > Streptophyta > Magnoliopsida > Solanales > Solanaceae > Nicotiana > Nicotiana glauca. The sequence continues at coordinate 66,367 of MU712809.1, forward strand.
CTCACAAAAAACTAGAAAGGAAAGAGAAGGAGATCAAATGGATGTTAAACTTAGGCAGCAGATAGAAATATTACTAAAAACGTCGGAGAAACCACAAAACAAAAGATAGAGAGAAGAAATAACCTAAATAAAACTCAATAGAACAAAGTTATGTGTGTGAGAGAGAGAACTCAGATATAATTGGACATATTTAACATATCATTCCGTATTTTACCACTATGGTTAGACGCCTGATATTCGGCCAAAAATGCATATATTTACCCATTGTTGCCTCACATCTAGTACTTTTAATCATCTTTTGAGTATTAATTATATTACTTTATGCTTAATACTATATTTTAGCTGTGTAGGAATACAGCGGTGTAAAGATGAAGAAATTTGGAGCAAAATTGAATAAAACGCGGAAAAAAAAAAAGAATACAAACGGGAGGAGACAAATGTGTCCCCCCCCCCCCCAAGTGGAAGACAAATAAAGAAGGAAATCCAATTCAAAGCAAGCTAGGAATTTTGCAAATTGCTACTGCCTCCGGCGCTGACGCGCTGGCCTGGACCCTATGTTGCGGGATTTTTCCTATTTCGCCTGGGACAAGGTTATTTCGGTCCTACATGGCCCCAACTTGTATATAAGGGGTTCTAAACCTAATTTGGAGGATATCTAACATACTTTGAAGGAGAATTCACGTGCGGGGGTAAAACCACGCCTGGGGGAGACTTCCAACTAGTTTTTCTTCTCTTCTCTTCCTTTAATCTCATAGTTTATTAGTTCTAGAGTTGTGGGTGCTACATGAACGTTGTAGTTTGAAGCATAAATTGTTCTTATTAGTTTATCATATTGGTTTATTTATTCAATATTACACTTAATTATTTGATAGTTTGATCACCAATTTAATACTATCTACGAATCTAGGATTGAACTCGGGAGAGAAAATTCTAGATTGCATATAAGATTGAGTAGAGCAAGATCTTGAACCTGAGTATCGGGAATACTTAAAATCCTATATTACTTGTACGACCACGTATATTTGCGTCTGCGTTTGGGAACAACAACGCCTATAACAAGTTTTTCTAAGTTACTTCTTGAAGGGTGCAAAGAGAACAAAGCCCTGTCAACCAAGCTCTTTAGTTCCTTGACATAATGGGTAAAACATAAATATGTGCATATTGTATACAGTGAAATCGGAGGGTTCAATTTACAGTCGTTACGACGCCTCGCCAGCATGTCTCGAAGGCTCGAGACCGTGGTCGAGTTTTATCCCTCGAGGGCCATCGACGTTCGACCTCGGAGCAGTACAGACTGACAGTTACGGAAAGGAAGTGGGGAGTTCCCAAGGCGCCTAAGTAGAGCTGACGAAGTCTAGTGGGGTGGGCTAGTCCAAAAATGAATCAAGGCATTAACTAGTTGTACCATCTCCATATCTTTTTAATTAATGGATTTTGTACTATGTTTGGATTTCCTCTCATATATAAAGGGGATCCTTGTCATTTTGTAAACATATGTTGCCCAATACTAAAATGCACAAGAACATTCTCTCTACTCTCTAACAAATTCTCTTGATTTCATTGCTTCATTTATTGCTTACATTCATTATGCTTCGTTTATTGTTCTTCATTTATTGCTTATTATTGGCCATAAAGAGCCGTCATTGATTTATTATAATTGTTAGTCATTCATCGATTACCCTCGATAGCTCCCAGCCCCGAGGCCCCCGAATAGGCAAGCTCGAGGCCCGATTATTAACCATTCGGTTTGATTATCACCTTGCTCTCAAGCTCTTATCTTGTTTCTAAGTCTTTCACATAGCTTCTTCAAACCAACTAGCATAAAAATAGATCACGTATTTTTAGAATCACATAATCAAATTTAATTGTTATTACCATTTTCACGGTAAACACATATCATTTGGATCCTTCAATACACATCAGAACTGCACCAAGTTGACCATACCAGTTTAATACAGGTGCAAACTCATGTTCATCTAACATGGGCGGGGAACAGGAAAAATAACTAAAAGACAGCCCAGGGAAAAGCTATCTCCAAGTGTCGACATAACATATATTAAAGTTTGTCAGAATGAAACTGGTGAAACAATTGTTACCAGACCTTCTTGCAATATTTTCCATTATGCCCATAATGCCCACAGCGAAAGCATGGCCTTTTCTTCTTTTCAAGAGCGCTACAACCTGCTGCTCCATGATTTTCTTCACCACACCTCTGGCATGTTTCCCATTTGCTTCCTTTAAAGTCAAAATATCTAGGCGCCCGCTACAAAAGTTGGTAATCTTAAGCCATCACAGTTGTTAGAAGCAAGGACTTAAACATAAGGTCTGAATTTTAAGCATACTCACAAGAAGTGCCTGCATCACCAAACTTTCCCTTGTGCCAAATGATTCAGTCTCCAACACCATCACTTGCTTTGCATCTGTTGCAGCATGCACCTGCCAAGCAGTCTCCTTAATAAACCTCTAAATTCAATTGCCAAAGGCTATGATAAAATCAGATATTATTAGGTGTTTTATGCTAACATGTTCTTCACTTCAATGCACAAACGAAACAAATGTTGCAAACTGAAATGGGAAAGAAAACGAAAAAGACAGCAAAGCTATTAAATTTGATCTCATCATTATGTTGCAAGATTAACTAAGGGGTTAGGAAATTGGCACCTAAACTATGTTTTCTTCCGTTTCAATCCAAAACTATTATCAGAAGTACCCTAAGGTGCAAATAAATTGAAAGATGAAATAGAATGTCTTTCAATTTCATTACCTAATTTAAATAACAGCAGCAACAAGAATATATGTTCTATTGACTCAGCTACGGCCAACAGGTAAACATTTTAGAATATTATAAATAATTCGCACAAGCCGCACCCATTTTACACTCGTTCGGTATGGGCACATCAAGGCAAATGAAGGATCCATATAAAATAAACATGAATGCCACAATCAGTTTGGCATAAAGGGAAAAGTAGACAAAATGAACAAATTTTCTACAGCCTCTTCTTCTTCGTTCTTCTTCTTAAATACTGGTTCTTTGGTCAGAGTTTCAAGTGGAGCCCCAAAAGCTCCCCAGATTTCACCAGCTGTTGAAGACTCCACCACAACATCATCACTTTCTGCTCGGGATTATAACCTTCTTTACCATTAGCCTAGAGAGATCCATTGACAAAGAACTTTTGAAACTTGAAAGTACCATGAGCAGATTCATATTAGTAAAGTAACCACATAACCAGTAATTATGTTTTGTAATTAGTTAAGGAAGGAACAATTTATTATTTGCATCTATTTCTGCTCTGAACTATCGTAAAAATAAACAAAAGGATGCAATTAAACACAAATTCAAAACTGGATCTCCTTTTAACATCTGTACTTAAATGCTGCTATGTAAATGATGATCAGTTGGCAAAGTGGAAGGAAGAGTAAAAATGAGTAGACACTGAGAGGTAGGATTAATGACTTACAACAGTCTCTTGCTCTTCAATTCTCTCTTTGTCCACCATTGGTTGTTTCGACTGAGTTTTAAGTGTATCTGCCGACAAATCTTCACCACCTTCAGGGGAGGACAAACATTGTTCAGTGACTGTTGAAGCCATTACATCACCAGTAATTTCAGCTCCATCTTTTTGTTGATTATCTCCTTTCCCACCATTAGCCTAAGAGAATTAGGGACACTTTTTTCAGATGCCAAGAGGAGGTTCATATTCAAAACGAACCATTAACTACGTCTCTGACTTGGTTTTGAAGGAAGATCTTTTTGCTTTTTGTTTCAATCCGTCGCTACCCAGAACTAATGCTATAAAGCAGCAGGAAGACACATTTAAAAACAAATTCGAGAGAATCTCCCTTGGGTATCCTACTTGAATACCCACACTCAAAATAGGACCAAAAAAGAAAGCTACAATGTGTTTTTCGGACACTAAAAGGAAAGCTACAGTATCACATATCAGAGGTAGGATTAATGAACTTACAATAGCCTCCTCTTTTTCACTCCTCTCATTTTGTACTATCGGTAGTTTCGTCACAGATTTAAGATCTGCTGCAAAGCATCCCATATCTTCAGACATTCTTCACCTACAGAGTAGGATATACACAGCTCACTGACTGTTGAAGACTCCGCCTAGTCACCAGCAATTGTTCTCCAGATTTTGGTTGATTATATACTTTCATACCATTAGCCTGCAAAAGATATTAATGTAAGAGATTCTCTTTAAAACACCAAAAACTGTTTATACTCAAAATATATATATATATATATATATATATTATTTATTGAATTAAGGGAGATTTTTCATCTGTTTCTTGCAGGTCTGCTTTATCTTTTGCCTTTTTTGATAGGTTCTTGATGAAAAAGAATTTGGGATTCTAGCTTCTATGATTGGGGACTTGTTCTTCGTTTCCTATTATTAATGCCAAAATTTGACACAGATTAACTGAAGGATTAATGCAGCCGAGTCAAAAACCAAATCCTTGAAGCTACTCTGTAGGGGAATAATAATTGTCTTCACGGCGATAGATCAGGCCTAAAATGGGCTTGGTTGGGCCAAGATTACACCCAGAAATGGGCTGTCCAAAAAACTAATTCAAGAGAAAGCTATGACCCAATTTAGCATGGCATATGAGGGTTACCATATCTGACCAAGTTCAAGGAAGCCCTTACAGTTAGAAGAACAAGTCAGCTACTAACTTCTCACAAATCGTGGACGGATGAGGATCCGCTGGTCAGATGATACATCCCCTAGAATGAAGGAGTCAGCCAATCAAGCCGCCTATCCTTCTTAAGATTTTATGCATTGCAATGAACCAAATATGCAAGAATGGTGGAGGAAATCTAGAAGAAGGTGTCCAAATGGAAAAAAGCAGCCCAGTAGCTAGTTTTAGTATTAATAAATAGGCTGATTGACTGTACATAGTAGTGGCCATCATCATCCGGATCCAACATACCAAGTTTCTCTTGTAATCAAATAATTCAAATTCTTCATGTTCAATTTACAAAACTCGCTTTATTTACAAGTTCTTTTCACATTCCTTTAATGCTTCTTAATACCTCACGCATTTTACAAGATTCTCTAGTTCTTTTAATCTGTCAATGATAATTCTTGGCAATAACCGTGACTGAGGAAAGAAGGTACCAACTGCATAATTATATCGATCTTCAACTTTAACCCTTCAAGGGAAGAGAATTGGTTTCACTGAGGAAATCTCTCCTTCAACAAACAAGCGCGAGTATAACTTCATGACAATGGACTACTTCACCATGAGGGTAAGCCTAGTCAACAGAATCAGTCAAGCAAGCTAATGTGATCAAATTTATTAAGAACCAAATCATTTACTCCCTCCGTTTCAATTTATGTAAACCTATTTCCTTTTTAGTATGTACCGAAAAGAACGATCTCTTTCCACATTTGAAAACAATTTACCTTTATGCAATGATTTCTAGCCACACAAAATATATGTCCCTCATTTTATAATTTACACCACAAGTTCAAAAGTCTTCTTTTTTTTTCTAAAAATTTGTGCCCAGTCAAATAGGTTCATATAAATTGAAATGGAGGGAGTATAAATTGGGCATTCATGGAGCAGTCATGTCTAGTCGAGCTACAATGTTCACCAAATAGTAAGGTTGACATTCAAATAAATTTGGCAAAGGCTTCATTCCTTATTGTTGATGTGTGTGACTATCCCATCTAAGAGCTTAAACTACTAGAGATGGTACACTTTTATTTACATAATCATGTCTTCAATGCTTATTAATTAACACATTGAAAGACATATTTATACATGGTCATTAAGGATATTCGATGTCAATACTTTTACTGGAAAACATATGCTACTATGTATACTCTTGTTTTATTTAAAATGTGGTATCCCATTGAAGTTTCAAAGTTACTCCTAAACTATCTTCACTTTTTTCAGGAACAGATGCAAATAATTTCCATAATTATAAATCAAATTAGTACAATCAAGTCCTAAAATACCTACATCGCATGTATATAAGCATTTGGTACTGCTTGAACACGGATACGGAAAAGCAAGACGAAGAGTCAATGACTCAATGTTACATAGGTGACTACACCGCTGTACGTTTTGAAATGTCAGTAATTTATCAACCCCAAAAAAAAGTGACTTGTGAAATCAAAGATATGATCTTTATATTCCACCTTTCAATTCATGAAAATCCACATTTTACAAAATGGACCATTGAATATTCTCTTCTCTTGCTCAACTATAAGACCAACTTTCTCTTGGTGTTTCTCATTAATTGACTATCTCTTGAAAACGAATCTTACAATACTGTTCTAAATCTAAAAGTAGAAAAACGAGTATCCTTTATGTCACTTCAACTAACCAATGCAAAGTTCAGAGCGCATATTCTATTTAGAAGAATCTTTCCCCAAAAAGGAAATAAAGAAAGATAGGAGGAAGAAGAAAAACTTACAAGAAGCAAAAGTGGCATTCCATTTTCAGATACAATAGAAGGGGAGGGGGGAACTACCTTGCTGAAGGGGGTTGGGCGTGAGCATAGGTGTTGACGGAAATGAGAAATAAAGAAGAAATAAGATAATGGAATTGTAATCTTGTTCTAATATTTGTTAATCTCTGCTGGATTTTGTGGGGAAAAATATCTCTTCTACACAGTTTAACTGAATACTTTAAGGTCGTTTAGTACAAGAGATAAAGAGTAATAAATTCGAAATAAAATTTAAAATTTGTTATGAAATAAAAAATAAGAACAAGAGTATTGCAGAGAATTCTTATTGATATTGATGAATTACAATAAAATAGACTCTCTATTTACAGGGAAATGGTAACTTATAGCCCATTTGGCCAAGCTGTAAAAATCAGCTTATTTTGATAAGTATTTTTTTTCAAAAGTACTTCTGGTGAGACGCAGTTTGTGTTTGGCTAATTAGTTTGAAAAGCACTTCGAGCAGCAATTAGTGTTTGGCCAAGCTTTAAAAAACTGCTTCTAAGTGTATTTTTTTCAAAAGTGCTTCTCAAAAAAGTGCTTTTGGAGAGTAGCTACTTTTTTCTGCTTCTCCAAAACTGCATCTGTCACGACCCAATTCCACAATGGGTCATGAGGGCGCCAGACACCCTTGTCGGGTAAGCCAATGCGGAAGCATTACTAAAATTCTTATGTTACTTCTAATTAAAAATAAGTGGAATAAACATTTGACTTGAAATTTAAACCAGAAGGACGAATTACTGTGAATAATATAAGTACACAACTCCAAAATAATCGTCTACCAAGTGTGTGCCAGAACCTGGTGTCACAAGCTACGGGCAACTAATAGAATACACATCCAAAAGAATATCGTAATATCCTACTATCTGAATCTGAATAGACAGAAAATAACAAAAAAAAAATACAAAGGAAGGACTTCTTCGGCTGCGGATCGACATGGAGGGAAAAGCAGCTCACCGTAGAAGTCCCAAGTCCGCTCATGGGCGCGCACCAGAATGATAACCGGATCCACCTGTCTCAGGTCCTGTACATTTAAATACAGAAGTGTAGTATGAGTACATAAACAATATGTACCCAGTAAGTATCACGTCTAATCTCGAAGAAGTAGAGACGAGAGGTCGACTTGATACCTACTAGGGTCAAGATAATATAATAATAATGTGCTATGCAAAGCATGAAAAGTCTCCAATAACAAGAAGTTAAAATGAAAAGTAATAATCATGTTCTTGACCATATTTAATTATCATTCTTCCCTTTTTACATACTTAGCAAGCAATCATGTTGTGTCTAAGCTTAAGCATATATATCATGCGCAATCACGTCGAGGTCGACGGCCCGCTCCAACGGAAAATAAATTGTGCACTGCCGAGGGTCGAACGACCCGTACCATAGATGCATCTATTTTCACCGAGGCGATCGGCCCAATCCATAAATATCACGAAAATAAATTGTGCACTGCCGAGGGTCGAACGGCCCGTACCATAGATGCATCTATTTTCACTGAGGCGATCGGCCCGATCCATAAATATCAGGAAAACATCAAGGATGCATACAAGGCTCATTTTTATACAAGGAAATTCTTACAAAGATTCAACAAGTTCATATGTTCACTTTTCGTTTCTATCAAGTCTCTAGCATATCATAAATGATCATGTTGGCAATTTAAGTAAAAGATACCTTCAAATTAGGCATGATGTGGGTCCTAGACTACCCAAATAATTAACATCATAGTAGCTACGCACGGACTATCGTTACCTAGTACGTACGTAGCCCCCACAATTAGCAGCAAATTCTCATTTATTAATCCTATAGGGACAATTCCCTCTTACAAGGTTAGAAAGGAGACTCACCTTGCTCCGAAGCGCACTTCCGATATCAAGACAAGCCCAAACCCTCAATTCGTAGCCGAACGAGCACAAACTAGTTAAATAAAGTAAGAACTAGTCTTTAAAGGCTTACAAGGTCGAATTCTAACTATTTAAGTAATTTCCCAACCTTTCCCATAAGTTTCCTAAATTGCGACCCCGGGCCCACGTGCCCGGATTCCGAGATTTTTCAAAGGAAATTGTTCTCTACAACCTAAGGATCAATAATATATGATTTCTAGTCCATTTCATAACAAATTTCATGATTAAACCTTAATTTTATTACAACCCTAGGTCTAGCTCTAACCCTTTGATTTCACCTAATTTTTAGTGTTTAATCTACCTAATATACACGTATTTAATTCTCCTCTAACAGGTCAAAATACCCTTAAACTAATCGGATTGACACCAAATTTTACGGGCAAGTCTTAAACAATACTACGGATATGTACCAAGCTTCGGAACCAAAATCCGAGCCCGATACCTAGGGATTCAATGATTACTTAGTTTCTTTAATTCCTTAAAACTTCAATTAAATAATTTTAGATAAAAATTCATTACTCGGGCTAGGGAACTCGGAATTCGATTCCGGACATACGCCCAGGTCCCATATTTTCCCAAGGACTTTCACAAATTGTCAAATTACGAATCCGGGTCCGTTTCCCCAAAATGTTGACCGAAGTCAAACTTGGTCTTTTTAAGAAATCTTAACGAAGTAAATGGGCATATTTTTACTCGAAACCCTTCCAATTCCCGAATCAATCGTCCCCCGCAAGTCGTGAATTAGTTAAAGCAAGTACGGGAGGCTTTATTTAGGGGAACGGGGTTCTAAAAGGCAAAACGACCGGTCGGGTCATTATATTCTCCACCTCTTAAACAAATGTTCATCCTCGAATGGACATAGAAAAGTACCTGGACTGCTGAATAAGTGGGGAAATCTGCTTCACATATCCTCCTCGGACTCCCAGGTTGCCTCCTCGACTGGTTGGCCCCTCCACTGGACCCTCATTGCAGAAATCCTCTTGGATCTCAACTGGCGATCCTGTCTATCAATAATGGTAACTGGCTTCTCCTCGTAGCCCAAGCCCTCATATAACTGAATGGTACTGAAGTCCAACACATGTGATAGGTCGGCATGATACTTCCGAAGCATCGATACATGAAAAGTTGGATGAACTCCCGATAGACTGGGAGGTAAAGCAAGCTCATAGGCAACCTCTCCAACTCGCCTCAATACCTCAAAGGGACCAATAAACCTTGGGCTTATCTTGCTCTTCTTCCCGAACCTCATGATGCCCTTCATCGGCGAGACTTTCAAGAGAACCTTCTCGTCAATCATGAATGATACATCACGCGCCTTCTGATCCATGTAACTCTTCTCTCTGGACTGAGTTGTGCGGAGCCTCTCCTGAATCAGCTTTACCTTATCCAAGGCATCCTATAGCAAATCTGTACCAAGCAACTTAGCCTCACCAGGATCAAACCACCCGATAGGAGAACGACAACGTCGACCATAAAAAGCCTCATATGGGGCCATCTTTATGTTGGAATGATAGCTGTTATTGTATGCAAACTCTGCTAACGGCAAGAACTGATCCCACTGCCCTTCAAAGTCAATCACACATGCTCTGAGCATTTATTCTAAAATTTGAACTATCCGATTCGACTGCCCGTCGGTCTGAGGATGGAATGTCGTGCTAAGCTCTACGCGGGTCCCCAACTCACTCTGAACGGCTCTCCAGAAATGGGAGGTGAACTAAGGGCCTCTGTCTGATATGATGGAGACCGGCACACCGTGCAATCGGACTATCTCCCGAATATAAATATGAGCGTATCTCTCTGCTGTATAGGTAGTCACCACAGGAATGAAATGGGCCGACTTGGTCAACCTATCCACAATGACCCATACTGAATCAATCTTCTGCAAGGTCCACGGCAGCCTAACTACGAAATCCATGGTGATGCGCTCCCACTTCTACTCCGGAATGGGCATCCGTTGAAGAAGGCCACCTGGCCTTTGATGCTCACACTTGACCTACTGGCAATTCAAACATTTAGCTACATACTCCATGGTATCTTTCTTCATCCTACGCCACCAGTAATACTGCCTCAAGTCACGATACATCTCCGTGGCACCCGGATGAATGGAGTACCTCAAACTGTGGGCCTCCTCTAAAATCCTCTCCCTGAGCACATCAACATTAGGGACACACAGACGGCCCTGAATCCGCAACATACCATCCTCGTCAATAAAAACCTCCTTGGCACCTCACTGAAGCATCGTCTCTCTGAGAACCTCCAAATGCGGATCATCGTACTGTCGGGCCTTAATCTGCCCCAATAACGAAGGCTGAGCAACCACACAAGCTAGAACTCAGCCGGGCTCCGAAATGTCCAACCTCACAAGTTTGTTAGCCAAGGACTGAATGTCCAAGGCTAGTGGCCTCTCATCCGCTGGAATGAATGTTAGGCTACCCATACTCTCCGCATTTCTGCTCAAGGCATTCGCGACTACATTCTCCTTGCCCAGATGATAAAGAATGGTAATGTCATAATCCTTTAGTAACTCAAGCCACCTGCGCTGCCTCAAATTAAGGTCCCTCTGCTTGAACAGATATTGTAAGCTGTAATGATCGGTATAAACCTCATAAGGCACCCCATATAAATAGTGCCTCCGTATCTTAAGAGCATGAACAATCGCTTCCAACTCCAGATCGTGCACGGGGTAATTCTTCTCATGAACCTTCAGTTGACGCGAAGCATATGCTATAACTTGCCCCCTCCTGCATCAATACACATCCCAAACCAACGCGTGAAGTGTCACAATATACCGTATACATCCATGCACCAGAAGGCAACACAAGAACTGACACCGTAGTCAAAGCGACCTTGAGCCTCTGAAATCTCTCCTCGCAATCACCGGACGAAATGAATGGGGCACCCTTCTGGGTCAGTCTAGTCAAAGGTGATGCAATAGATGAGAAGCCTTGCACAAATCGCCAATAATAACCCGCTAAACCCAGGAAACTCCTGATCTCGGTCACTGAAGTGGGACGTGGCCAACTCTGTACTACCTCAATCTTCTTGGGATCTACCTTAATACTCTCTCCGGACACAATATGCCCCAAGAATGCCAGTGACTCTAGCCAAAACTCACACTTGGAGAACTTAGCATACAGCCTCTGCTCTCGCAAGATCTGAAGCACTACTCTCAAATGTTGTTTGTGCTCCCCCAGGCTACATGAATATATCAAGATGTCGTCAATGAAGACAATAACAAAGGAATCAATGTAAGGCCTGAATACCCGGTTCATCAGATCCATAAATGCCGGCGGGGCATTAGTCAAACGGAAGGACATCACCAGAAACTCATAGTGGCTATATCTAGTCCTGAATGTAGTCTTCGGAACATCCGAGTCCCGAATCTTCAGCTAATGATACCCTGACCTCATGTCGATCTTAGAGAACACCTTATCTCCCTACAACTAGTCAAAAAAATCATAAATAGGAGGCAATGGGTACTTGTTCTTGATGGTGACCTTATTTAACTGGCGGTAATCAATGCACATCCGCATGGTCCCATCCTTCTTCTTCACAAATAGCACTGGTGTGCCCCAGGGTGATACACTGGGCCTAACAAACCCCTTTGATAACAACTACTCTAACTGCTCCTTCAACTTCTTAAGATCTATACAGTATGGTGGAATAGATATAGGCTGAGTGCCTGGAGCCAAATCAATACAGAAATCAATGTCGCGAACCAGAGGCATGCCAGGAAGATCAGAAGGAAAAACATCGGCGAACTCCCAGATTACTGGCACTGAATCAATCGTCGGAGACTCCGTGGTGACGTCTCGAACATGAGCTAGATAGGCCAAAAACCCCTTCTCAACCAAGTGTCGAGCCTTCAGAAAGGAAATAACCCTGCTGGGCATGTTAACCGTGGAACCCTTCTACTCCAATCTCGACGATCCTGGTACCACTAGCGATATAGTCTTGGCATGGCAATCAAGGACGACGTGATATGGAGACAACCAAGCCATGACCAAGATGACCTCAAAATCAATCATTTCAAGCAACAGAAGATCTGCCCTAGTCATAAAACCACATAAAGTAACCACACAAGACCGGTAGATTCGATCCACAACTACAGAATCACCCACAGGAGTGGAAACATGAACATGAACACCCAAAGAATCTGGAGAAATAACCAGGAAATGAGCAAACAAAGATGATACATATGAATAAGTAGACCCCGGGTCAAATAATACCAAAGCATCCTTACCACCGACAGAAATAATACCCGTGATAACGACATCTGAGTCTAATGCATTTGGCTTGGCCGGAAGGGCATAAAATCTAGCTGAAGCACCGACTATCTAGCCTCTATCTGACTGAGTAGTAGTTGGCTGACCTCTCCCCATCTGGCGTCCACCTCTGAGACGACCTCTACCAGTCTGTCCTCCACCTCTAGGTGGCTGGGCCGCTGGTGCTGGAGTCATGGGCTGCTGCCCCTGTTGTACTGCCTTGACCCTAAGCCTGAGGCAGTGTCTCCTCATGTGACCCGGGTCTCCGCACTCAAAACAATATGGTGCGGTGACCTGTTGTCCGGATGGCTGACTCTGAAAACCATAAGACCCATTAGAATAAGCTTGAATAGCCGGTGGGTGGTATGAACTCTCCGGCATAGCACTGGAATAAGAACTGGAAGAATCCGGAGGGCCTGGATACCCACTGGATGAACCCTGAATAGCTGGCGGGCGCTAAGAACCCTCTGGCATGGCGCTAAAATAGGAGCGCGCTGGAGCACTCTCAGCAGGTGGTGGTGCTGAAATTGGGGGCCTGCTGGGCTTACCCCTCCCAAACTGACCTCTACCCCTAGCTGGGGCGCCTCTAAACTCCCCGGAGAATTTGTCCCTCTTATCCTGCTACATCTGCTCTCTACTCCTCAGACGGTAACCCTCAATCCTGCGAGCAATCTCAAGTACTAGCTGATACCCTGTGCCCATCTCTACCTCTCGGGCCATACCTGACCGGATAGTGGGGTGCAACCCCGCAATGAATCTATGTACTCTCTTTGCCTCTATATGGAGTATCATAAGTTCATGGGGAGACAGCTCAGAGAACCTCGCCTCATAATCGGTTACTGACATCTGACCATGCTCTAGATGCTCAAACTGATGATGCAACTCTTCCCTCTCAAAGGGTGGAATATACCGATCAAAGAATAACTGTGTGAACTGAACCCAGGTGAGGGGAGGAGCACATGCTGGCCTGCTAAGGGCGTAAGACTGCCACCATCTACGGGCCCTGCCCTCAAGCTGGAAAGTAGTGAAGTCAACTCCATGCGACTCCAATATCCTCATGTTGTGCAGTATGTCCCTACACCTGTCAATGAAGTCCTGGGCATCCTCATGACGCTCACCCCATGAAGACTGGAGGGTGAAGCCTGGTCCATTTATTCAATAACTTCTGTAGATCGTCGTCCACAGCTGGCCTGGGCTGGGGTGCCAATGCAGGAACTGGCTGAGCCCTATCTGTGGGTAGTTCACCCGGAGTCTGGTATACTGCAGCTGCATGACCTGGAGCCTGAGCAGTAGGGGTCTGGGCTCCCCCTCCTACCAGTGAAGCATCTGGGTCTGCTGGAAATAAATCAGCTTGAATCATAGTGTCCATGAACCGTAGCATGCGACCCATGACCTCCTGAAATCCCGAGGCTATCAAGAAATCCACCGGGGTAGGCTCAGCTGTGGGCGCCTTGCCTTGCTCCTCAATGATGGGATCCCTCGCAGGACCTACCGGTGGTGCAACTGGAATGGCTCTAGGATGCCCCCGTCCCCTACCGCGGGCCGGTTCCCTCCCCCGGCCTCTGCCTCGGCCTCTAACAATAGGGGGAGCAGCTCCTCCCAGGTTCGGAACATTAGCAGTATGAGTCTTCACCATCTGTGAGAGAATGGAAGAGGGAAATTTAGTACACAAAGCACTGCACGACAGGAAATGAATAAAGAATAGTCTTTCCTAATACCCTATAGCCTCTCGAAGATAAATACAGACGTCTCCGTACCGATCAACAAGACTCTATCAGGTTTGCCCATAACTCGTAAGACCTACGTGAACCTAGTACTTTTATACCATGTTGTCACGACCCAATTCCACAATGGGTCATGAGGGCACCCGACACCCTTTTCAGGAAAGCCAATGCGGAAGCATTACTAAAATTCTTAAGTTACTTCTAATTAAAAATAAGTGGAATAAACACTTAACTTGAAATTTAAACCAGAAGGACGAATTACTGCGAATAATATAAGTACACAACCCCAAAATAATCGTCTACCAAGTGTGTGCCAGAACCTGGTGTCATAAGCTACGGGCAATTACTAGAATACACATCCAAAAGAATATCGTAATATCATACTTTATGAATCTGAATAGACAGAAAATACCAAAAAAAAAATATAAAGGAAGGACTTCTTCGGCTGCGGATCGACATGGAGGAAAAAACAGCTCACCGTAGAAGTCCCAAGTCCGCTCACGGGCGCGCACCAGAATGATAACCGGATCCACCTGTCTCAGGTCCTGTACATTTAAGTACAGAAGTGTAGTATGGGTATATAAACAATATGTACCCAGTAAGTATCACGTCTAATCTCGAAGAAGTAGAGACGAGAGGTCGACTTGATACCTACTAGGGTCATGATAATATAATAATAATGAGCTATGAAAAGCATGAAGAGTTTCCAATAACAACAAGTTAAAATGAAAAGTCATTATCATGTTCTTGACCATATTTAATTATCATTCTTCCCTTTTTACATACTTAGCAAGTAGTCATGTCGTGTGTAAGCTTAAGCATATATATCATGCGCAATCACGCCGAGGTTGACGGCCCGCTCCAAAGGAAAATAAATTGTGCACTGCCGAGGGTCGAACGGCCCGTATCATAGATGCATCTATTTTCACCGAGGCGATCGGCCCGATCCATAAATATCAGGAAAACATCAAGGATGCATACAAGGCTCATTTTTAAACAAGGAAATTCTTACAAAGATTCAACAAGTTCATATGTTCACTTTTCGTTTCTATCAAGTCTATAGCATATCATAAATGATCATGTTGGCAATTTAAGTAAAAGATACCTTCAAATTAGGCATGATGTGGGTCCTAGACTACCCAAACAATTAACATCATAGTAGCTACGCACGGACTATCGTCACCTAGTACGTACGTAGCCCCCACATTTAGCAGCAAATTCTCATTTATTAATCCTATAGGGACAATTCCCTCTTACAAGGTTAGAAAGGAGACTCACCTTGCTCCGAAGCGCACTTCCGATATCAAGACAAGACCAAACCCTCAATTCGTAGCCGAACGAGCACAAACTAGTTAAATAAAGTAAGAACTAGTCTTTAAAGGCTTACAAGGTCGAATTCTAACTATTTAAGTAATTTTCCAACCTTTCCCATAAGTTTCCTAAATTCCGACCCCGGGCCCACGTGCCCGAATTCCGAGATTTTTCAAAGGAAATTGTTCTCTACAACCTAAGGATCAATAATATATGATTTCTAGTCCATTTCATAACAAATTTCATGATTAAACCTTAGTTTTATTACAACCCTAGGTCTAGCTCTAACCCTTTGATTTTACCTAATTTTTAGTGTTTAATCTACCTAATATACACGTATTTAAACTAATGTTGAATGGAAATCACTTACCTTGCAATGCTATGTTGAAACCCACTCTTTGGAAGCACCCAAATCGCCCAAGTGTGGAGTGTGAAATGATAAAAATGGCTTTGAGTTCGAATTAAATGAACTCTCTGCCCCCAGCGATTTCTGCTTCTGCGATGCCTTTTCCGCTTCTGCGGCAACTGCTTCTGCTGTTTTGGGCTGCTTCTACAGTTCTGGCCCAATTTGGCTGGACCACTTCTGCGGTAGAATATCCGCTTAAGCGGAACCGCTTCTACGGTTCCACGTAAATTTTTCTCAATTGTTTATCATATCTCCCCCTCATGTTAGAAAAACTAACTTGTTTTTCTCAACTTTTGAGAACCCATCTTTGTGCGTTATGGTGTTAATCAAAATATACACCGCACATCAATAATAATAAGATGAAATTATTTGGTTCCTGACCCTGAACCACTAGTGAGGAGAGAATGTAATATATTTTTGTATATAACCTATATCAAACTGATATAGATAACTTTGTTCTCATAAGCAATAGCTTAGCTATTATGTGGAGGCACTCAATAAATTATTTTGCTAAACCAACTATAATGTATACCAACTTATCAAGATGAACTATCTTGAATATAAAATCTGGAAATTATGCTCGAAATTAAATTACTGAGCAAGTTACCTCGCAAACACCGTCCAGGTTGCGGGTTAATAATAATCGCACATGTAACCATCTCATGTATGCATCTTATGTGGTATACATGACAGGTAAATGTGCCCATATTCACATTTGATATTTCAAGAATTCATGGGATTCGATCCCTATTTTAGTTGGCCTATTAATTAATGAGAACAAGCAACATTAGAGAATTCGTAAAGAACTTTCTAGCCTATGTGAATTCTCTATTATTTTGCACATCATACTTAAATTGATATGGCTAAACTAATTATGTCAACTGAATAAATTATCAATATCAATAAACTTCAGGTTTACGCCATGACGTGTGCAATTATAAATAAACTCCAAGTTTATTATGATATGAGTTTTTATATCAATAAATAACCACTTTATTGTGGTATTTTTTTATTTGTGTAGTACAAAACTGAAAAATAAAGTGGATAACTTTTCACATACATATTACCCTGCTACGAGTTGTAGTAATAGAAGATATTAAATCTTTTCTTTATTTATAGTCTCAATATAACCAATCGCTTTCAGAAATACTTTAGAAACTCAATTAAGTTTCTTTGAGACTTACTACAACACAATGTCTTATTGATAATCAATTTATTCCTCCAAATTAGTAATAATTGGCTCTTCCAAACTCTCAATTAATTTGGTACTACCACATATTCATCAACATCGATATGGTGAATATCTCTTTTAAAGAGAAAGTTATACCATTATGGTTAAGGCCAAAATTATACGCAAGATTTGTTTCTTGCATTAATGTTGTCCTTTAATAATAACATTGCCAAAATATTTTGGCGTACAATAAGTAGATGACCAATGACCATTTATGCCATAATAATGACAATACTTATTTCCTCTCAAACCTCCTTCTAGAAGTGAGTGTGGTATAGACTACTAGAACGCTCATATTCTTCCAAGAATAAATATGTATTCATAAATCACATATTATCACATTCACATTATGAAAGGATCATAGTCATCTATATGTAATTTACAAAATCTCATATTAAACCGATGACAAATATTACTTTCACAAAGTGAAAGATTATTTTGAGAATACTTATTGTTCTCATTACCGCAATGATGACGATTATAATTTCGTCTATTGCCACGTCCATATCCATTGATACATTCATAGTAATAATTTTGTCTGCATTCAGACTTATCACATGCTGCTATCATATTCTCTTAAGGGAATGAGAATGAAACAAATTCAATGGGACGTGTTTTCAATTACTTGCCCACAATCATACATGAAGTTGATTGTGGCAAGGCATAAAATTTTATCACTTTGGGTGGTTATAATTTCTTTCAAACTCCATTAGAGTTACAATCAAAATTTATCGTCTTTGCTTGTATTTAAAATCAAGTTATAGAATTTCAAGAATTTAAAAGAGAAAATAAAGTAAAATACTTATCTTAAATCCAGAATTTAATCATGAAGGAAGTTCATGGAATAATGGACAATCATTATGCTCAGTCCCAAAGTTTCTACTCAATTGGTTAGAGTCTCGTGCTGATAACGTGTTATAAAATAAAAAATGAAGAACAAGAGTATTGCAGAGAAAAGTATATATATAGAGAGAGAATTCTTATTGATATTAGATGAATTACAATAAAATAGAACCCTCTATTTATAGGGAGAGGATGACTTAGCCACCAAGCAATGAACCCTAGAATCTCTCTAGATATAGATATTCACCATAAATACAATTCTATTTATAAAAAAATTTGTTTATCCAATATTTAATTATAGCTATCAGTTAATCCTAAACTAAATTTTACACTAAAATTAACTATCCCATATAAAAAAGAGTAGCTAGTCCCATAACAACCTCTAATTTTAGCATGGCTTGTCTTTTTCTTTTTCACCAAAGGTAGATATTATATTAATGCAACAAATAAATAATTTGAGCAAAGTTGCTCATAGCATCCTTTACAATCCAACTTAGAAAATAGTTTTCTCAAGATACTTCCTTTAATAAAGTAATAGAAAACTTACCTAAGTTGTGTGTTAATTTATTTAGACTTCTAAGAATATAAGCAAATACGACACAATCAAACAAAGTCGCTAGCTTCCAAATGTCTTTACAAGTCACTTTTATCTCCAATGAGGTATTAATTTTTTTTCTAGATCATATCAATAACACTCTCAGCATATGATAGGACCTTCACCTTCTTCCAACCATGTGTAATTGCATGTTCAAGAGTCATTCTTATCGCAAGCGCTTAAACAGTCATGGCTTTTCCCACAAACTAGATTGAGGATCCATGGGCATGAAGCAAATTTGCAAAGCTATCTAAAGTTGCAACACCAATACTCGCTCGTCTAGCATCCACCTGTAGACATGCATCAGTAAATTATAAAATACCATCTTGGTGGTTTGTTACTTGATCCATAAAACACTTCTTTTTTTTTAGAATTAATATATGAGCTAGTAGCTAAAATTTCTCTTTACTCCTGATAATCAAATAGAGGTTTAGAAACAATATCATTTGGTTCTCACCTATCTAGATTAAAATATCAGGCATTCCTAACTTTTTAGATTTGGCACATAATATTAACACTTAAATTTAGTAATTCTATTGACTCAGGATATTGTCTAGAAATTGAAACCACCTTGTACCACCAAATTGAAAATTCATTAACGTTATCTAAACCATGCCAGTTTATAGGACTTAGTTTCCACACATGTAAAGAACGAGGACACCTAAATATCAAATGCTACATCCTCACCTTCAGTTCCACATATTTTACAAATTTTCTTCACACTTGGTATTCTCTTAGCAAGATTATTAATTACTGTTACGACCCAAGTTCTCCCTCTGTAAACCGTTGTGACAGCACCTAGTCTCTATGACTAGGTAAGCCCAATATTTGCGAAAAATGAAACAAAATCATGAAAACTAACAATCAACAAGTATTTTTTAAATAGGAACTAAGATGTCGCTCGGCATATACAATAATCACTCAAATTTTACATAAACTCTCCCAAAACCCGGAATACCGTAAGTCACAAGCTATAGAAAGAAACAATACTCTTATACTCCAGAGTCTAACAAAAGAAGAAAAAATACAAGAAGTGTTTGACATGGGAAGAATAGATAGGGACTCTGAGGTCTGTGGACGCGACAGATATACCTTAAAGTCTCTACAACTGCCTCGCCTCACTGATAATGTGGCTGATAAGCGGTACCGGGATCTGCACCCAAAAAATATGCAGGGAAAGGCATGAGTACACCATAATAGTATCCAGTAAGTGCCAAGCCTAACATCGGCTGAGTAGTGACGAGATCAGGTCAGGGCCCTATTGGTATAAACATAATGAAATACGGCAGAATGATATATCGCACTAAGAATAAATACGGAAAATCTAACAGGAATGGAATCATAGAAAGACAACAGCTCAGAACACAGAGATAACAATAGGGGATCTCCCGAGATAGCGTCTCGTAGTCCCAAACGTAAATGTGCAGGGGGATCTCCCGTAATACCGTTCCATAGTCCCAAAGTAAATATGCAGAATAGGGGGATCTCCGGGAGTACAGTTCCGTAGTCCCAAAGTAAATATGCAGTACATGGAGATCTCCCGAAATACCGTTCCATAGTCCCAAAGTAAATATACAGCTCAACCAACATAAATAACAATTATAGCAAGAAACCTACCGTTTAGACTAAGTTCAAGTCAAGGAAAGCATGTAATTTAACTTAAACATGCTGCAAAGAGTTCAAATAGGCAGTTAAAACACGTAGGCATGCCAATCTAAACTAAACAGGATAGTTACGTATGCCATTGTAGTTCAAATAAGGAGAAATAGGTTATGACTTAGTAAAAATGGGGTTTTACATAAAATGGCATGTGTATGTACTCGTCATCTCGCATACACGAAGCTCAAAAATCAAAACAGTACCAAATCCTAAGGGGAGTTCTCCTAAACAAAGTTAGGCAAGCCACTTACCTCGAACCAAGATCAATCACTGCGTAACAATACTCTTTTCACGAGTATCCAACTCTGAATGGTGCAAATCTTGCCAAAACTAATTACATAACATAAATATAACTACAAAAAGCTAATCTAGCTAATGTAATCAAAGTTAAGGCAAGAAATTGAAAAATCGCTCAAAAAACCTCCTCGGGCCCACGTATTGGAATCAGGTAAAAGTCACAAAATATGATCACTCATTGGCTCATGAGTCTAACCATACAAAATTTACTCAAATCCAATACCAAAATCCCGATCAAAACCCCAAAATTCGGCCTAAGAACGTTTCTCAAATTTTCCCTAATTTTCCAACCCAAATCCCTAATTAAATGATGAAATCAACAATGGATTAATGGAATAGAACAAAAAACGAGTTAGGAATTATTACCCAATAACTTCCTCTGAAAATCCTTCAAGGAATCGCCAATATCCAAGATCTCAAGTCCCAAAATGAAGAATGAATTCAAACCCTCAATTTTGCCCTTTTTCTGCCAGTTAAACCACACATGCGGTTACTTAACCGCTTCTGCGGCTAAATCTCTGCACCTGCAGTATTTCATTAACTTCCCAGACTCCGCACCTGTGCACAATTATCTGCATCTGCGGATGCGCTTCTGCATTCAGTCGTCTGCTTTTGCGGAACCTTGCTTCCTCCCCATATTCGTTTCTATGATTACCCTTCCGCAGGTGTGTCTCCTCTTTTGCGGATCTCGCTCTGCTTCTGCCACCACTGGCCCTCATGACTAAAAATGCTCCTGCGACCTCATCCTGGCTTCTACGGGGCCGCACCTGCGGACTTCCCTCCGCAGGTGCGAAAGCACCAGAATCAGCAAACTTCAGAATATGCACAAGTCCAATTTCAACCTGTTAAGCATTCGAAATACACCCGAAGCCCCTCGAGCCTCAACCAAACATACCAACCCATCCTAAAACATCATACGAACTTAGTCGAGTCTTCAAATCATACAAAAAAATGCTAAAAAAAAAATCACCCTATAATCCAAACTTAGTGAACTTGAAACTTCAGATTTCCACAACCGATGTCGAAACCTATCGAACCTCGTCCGAATGACCTCAATTTTGCACACAAGTCAGATTCAACATTATGGACCTACTCCAAATTTCGGACCGACTCCAATATAAAAATTCCACTACCGGTCCAAATCTCCAAAAATTTAACTTGTGCCATTTCAAGCCTAAATAATCTACGAACCTCCAAAACACAATACGGACATGCCCCTAAGCTCAAAATCACCCAATGGAGCTAACGGAATTGACGTAACTCAATTCTAGATTCGTCTTCATACTATTCCGACAATGGTCCAAATCCTAAGGCTTAAACCTCCATTTAGGGACTAAGTGTCCCGAACACTTTCAAAAACCAAAATGAAACCTCCCATCAAGTCACAATAGAAGAAATAGATATGCGAAAATCAGTTAATAGGGGATCGGGGCTCTAAGTCTAAAAATGACTTGCTAGGTAGTTAAATCCTCCCCTTCTTATAACAACCGTTCGTCTTTGAACGAGCAAAGAGGCATACCTGAAGTGGTGAAAAGATAAGGATAACGGCTGCACATATCCTACTTGGACTCCCAAGTCACCTCCTCGACCGGCTGCCCTAGCCACTGAACCTTTACTGATGAAATATTCTTTGACCTCAACTTTCGAACCTACCTGTCCAAAATAGCTACTGGCTCCTCAACATAGGATATATCCTTATCCAACTGGAGAGAGCTAATATCCAACACATGAGATGGATCGCCGTGATACCTCCAGAGCATCGAAATATAAAATACCGGATGAACTCCTGCTATGATGGGAGGCAAGGAAAGCTCATAAGCAACCTCCCCAATTCGACGCAATACCTCAAATGGACCAATGAACCTGGGGCTCAGCTTGCCCTTCTTTCCGAACCTCATGATGCCCTTCATAGGCAAAACCTGGAGCAAGACCTGCTCTCCAACCATGAATGCAACATCACAAACCTTCCAATTCACATAACTCTTCCGTCTGACTGTGTGAAGTCTATCCTGAATCACCTTAACCTTCTCCAAGGCATCTTGACCCAAGTCCGTACCCAATAATCTGGCCTCGCCCAGCTCGAACCAACCCACTAGGGACCGACACCGCCTACCATATAGAGCTTTATACGGTGCCATCTGAATGTTGGACCGATAATTATTGTTGTAGTCAAACTCCACAAGTGTCAAGAACTGATCCCAAGAACCTCCAAACTCACCACACACGCATGAAGCACATCCTCAAGAATCTAAATAGTGCGCTCGGACTGCCCATCCATCTAAGGGTGAAATGATGTGCTCAACTCCACCTGAGTACCAACTCATGCTGTACGGTTCTCCAGAACTGTGATATAAACTGCGTACCTCGGTCAGAGATGATAGATACCAACACGCATGAAGTCTGACAATCTCACGGATATAAACTCAAGCCAGATGCTTGGAAGAATAGGTAGTCATCATAGGAAGGAAATGAGCTGATTTGGTTAGCCTATCCACAATCACCCAAACTGCATCAAACTTCTGCTGAGTCTGTGGGTATCCAAAAACGAAATCCATAGTGATTCGCTCCCATTTCCACCCCGAAATCTCTAACTTCTGAAGCAATCTACCCGGCCACTGATGTTCATACTTCACCTTCTAGCAATTTAGACACCGAGCAAGATACTCCATTATGTCCTTTTTCATCCTCCTCCACCAATAACGATGCCTCAAGTCCTGATACATCTTCGCTGCACGTGGATGAATAAAGTACCACGAGCTATGAGCCTCTTGAAAAATCAACTCATACAAACCATCTATATTAGGCAAACATAGTTCGCCCTGCATCCTCAATGCACCATCATCCACAATGGTGACTTCCTTAGCATCACTGTGCTTGACTATGTCCCTAAGGACAAGTAGATGGGGATCATCATATTGACACTCCCTGATACGATCATAAAGAGAAGGCCGAGAGATCACACAAGACAATACTCGACTAGGCTAAAAAATATCCAATATCACAAACTGGTGGCTAAGGCCTGAACATCCAATGCCACGGGCCTCTCTGTTGCTGGTAGGAGACGCAATTCCTAGTTTGAGTCATTGAAGTTTTACCTATAGGAGACACACTTCCTAAATTAAGAGTTCATTCATAGGAGACGCACTTCCTAGTTTGAGTCATTAAAGTTTCACCCATAAGAGACGCACTTCCTAAATTGAGAGTTCATTCATAGAAGACACACTTCCTAGTTTGAGTCATTTAAGTTTGACCCTAGGAGATGCACTTCCTAGTCTGGTTCATTGAAGTTTTACCCATAGGAGACGCATTTCCTAAATTGAGAAGTTCATTCGTAGGAGACGCACTTCCTAGTTTGAGTCATGAAAGTTCCACCCCTAGGAGACGCACTTCCTAGTCTGGCTTTTTCAGGTTATATTTTATTTTAGGAGACACACTTCCTGAATTGAGATTTCACCTCTAGGAGACGCACTTCCTAGTTTGAGTCATTTAAGTTCGACCCTAGGTGACGCACTTCCTAGTCTGGTTCATTGAAGTTTTACCTATAGGATACACACTTCCTAATCACGGTCTTCCAGTTATTCTTTTAGGAGACACACTTCCTAAGTTGAGAGTTCATTCATAGGAGACACACTTCCTTGTTTTAGTCACTGAAGTTTTCACCCCTAGGAGACGCACTTCCTAGCCTTGGTCATTTAAATTCACACCTAGGAGACACACTTCCTAGTTTGGTTCATTCAGGTTTTATTTTAGCAGACGCATTTGCTAGTCAAAGTTTTTGGTTTTACTCGTAGGAGATGCACATCCTAGTCTAGTCTTTAGTTTACTCTCATCGTTGCATTAGTAGTATAAGTGGTTTGCATTTTGGCTAACAACTCACAAATCTTCCTAGTGCAAACTGGGGCAGAAAATTTCGTTTGTTTTGATTGCAGGTACCCACATGGGAAGTAAGGGAACACAGAAAGTTTCAGCAATCAGGCGCCCACCTGGAAAACAAGGGAAGACAGTTCAAGTTTCAAGGTAAAGCAACAATGTTCAAAGGAAGACGGTTCAAGTTCAGCAATCAGGCGCCCACCTGGAGAACAAAGGGAAAGCAATTCAAGTTTCAAAAGAACATAGAACAAATTTCAAGGGAAAGCAGCAGGGTTCAAAGAAAGACAGTTCGAATATTGGCAATCAGGTGCCTACCTGGAGATAAGGGAATTCACTTCAGAATGCAATGCAAGTCAACAACAAAAGAAGCTCGCGGCAATAATGCGAGTCAACAGTCCAAGATGATCAACAGAAGTTAGTCATAATAAAGAAAAAGAAAAAAGAGAAAGGCAAGAAGTTAATCCAAATGCAGAAGTTGATGAAAGATGTGGTTTGCTCAAGACATGGCCGAGGTCACAAGCACTGCATACCCGGTCTTGATCCGAAAAGCTGAAGAATGATGAACTAGCACCTGCAACTAGCAAGCATCAAGGTTCAAATCTAAAGTCTGCATGAAGAACCACACAAGACTCAAGATTAAGCTTCAGAAGACTTATAGATAGGAATCTTCTATCTCATAGTTGACATGCTTAGTTAGTCTTTTTCATGTTTTGATTTTTGATGTAATAACAGGACCGCAGACCAGAACCTCGGTGGAACGATACCTCGACCAACTCTTCACCTCGGCATACTTCATCATCTCACTCACTTCTGAACTAGACTGACCTGATTCCTTTATAGCCAATGATATGTAGGCAACCTCGGAGACAAGGTTCGGTCAAATCTTTTAAAAAATGCTTCCCACGGAGTATCCAAACGAGCAAAAATCGCTCGTATCCGCTCACTTTATCTTTGCCCGAAAACTCTTCGTATTTCCGAGCAAAGAGGGGTAGATGTGAGCACGTGATTTTTCCCCTGCATGAATTACTCCCATAAAATGTCAGAAATAATTTTTCCCAATTTTTGTAATTTTATAGGAATTTTCGTAGGATTTTTGTTAATTATTGGCATTTTTGTGCATATTTAATTTTCATTGAAAATAAAAAAAATACCCAAAAATACCATGCATTGCATTTAGATTTTGGATTCATATTTTAGGATTAATTAATTAGTTAGTTGCTTTATTAAAAATAAAAATCACAAAAATATCTCACTTTTTACATTCTTAGCTTTTAAATTTTGGATTATTATTTTTTTCTCCTTAATTTAGGATCAACTAATTTTTATAAACTTTATAATTAGATAATTAGCTTAATTTTATAATTTAAAATAATTTAAGAATTTAGTTTAGGTTTTTAGTTAATTAAAGAAAGAAAAAGAACAACAAAAAGAAAAGAAGATTGAAAAGGCTGATTTTAAATTTTATTGGGCCAAACACGTTAAAAGCCCAAATTTTTTCTCCCTACCCAGCCCAAATCGGGTCGACCCGACCTGACCCAACACCCAACCCTTATTCCTCTAATCTAAAAGACCTAAACCTATAGTTTGTTTGGCCAAACTTATTTTTGGCCAAAAGTCCTTTTTTTTTTTTGCTAAAAGCATTTTTGGCCAAAAATTGAGGTGTTTGACCAAGCTTCTGGAAGGAAAAAAAGTGCTTGAGGAGAAGCAGAAGCAATTTTGGAGAAGCAGAAAAAAGTTGCTTCTCTCCAAAAGTACTTTTTTGAGAAGCACTTTTGAGAAAAATACACTTATAAGCAATTTTTTAAAGCTTGGCCAAACACTAATTGTTGCTCAGAAGTGCTTTTCAAACTAATGAGCCAAACACAAATTGCTTCTCACCAAAAGTACTTTTGAAAAAAAGCACTTCTCAAAATAAGCTAATTTTTGCAGCTTGGCCAAACGGACTACTAGACACATTGAATGGGGATCAACTAAAAATAGACACTGAAAGAAAAGCGCCGCTGATAACATATAGACCCCCCGTCGGATATCTTCTTCTTCACAAGAGAAAAGACCCCAGCATTGATCTTCTTCAGCCGAAAAGAACAAGAATAGAACGCTCTTCTCCATCTCCAGCATCCAACGACACACAGACCTTGAAGCTTCAGCCGATTTCCATGGATGGAAGCTAATCTTTCTTCATCTTCTTAAAACAAAAACACCCCCTCTCTGATTTTCGAATCAAGCTAAAATGACATGAAATAGCAGCTAAAGAGGCTGCCAGTTCCAGCTTAAATCCAGCCTCTCTTGCCTGTAAAAATCTGTTCAAAAATGCCTAAAAAGATCACCAAACACCGCTTCTTCCCCGCAAACTTCAACAAACACTTCAGAGAATTCGTCAAAAGATTTTCGCCATCCTGTTTCTGTCCAAGCTCAGTCGAGTCAAATCCGGCAAGAAATCTGGTGAGTTTCGAGGTCTTGTCGTAGTTCCGTTCGAGGTTGCTGGTGAAGCTCTAGTTCTACAGTTCGAGGACATCATTTGGTCAGTGTTTTCATGAATTATTACAATCGTAAAGGTCTGATATTATTTCAGATTTTCACTAGTGCTTAAACTCTGTATTTGCTCTTTGGTTGAAATTGCTTTATGTGTTCCAATTAGTTATTTTCTTGATACATTCTGTTGCGGTTTGTTTATGTGAGTTTGTTATTTTAATCTGATTCTTTTATGGTTTATATTTTTGTGCGTTTGATCTAGCTAATTTCCATGTTCATTGTAATTGTAAGGTCAGAATGAACGCTAGCTTAATTCTCAGAAGTATTAGTGTATCTGATTTGCTCCAATATTACTAGTAGGCTTTCAAATGTTATAGTAAAAGAATCCCCACTCTTGAATGTATTCTATAAAGGTAATGTGGTTGGATGGGTGTCTTGTACCTATATTAATTATCTAAGAGTAGTGTCCTAAGAACTGATGCTAATGGTTATAGTTTTCCTTTTGTTCCTAAAATTTCGTTGTTTTATACTGCATAAAGACCAACCTCTATATCAATTTTGGATCTACTTTTCGGAAGTTTCTTTTGAAGTTTGTATGAGGATGTGCCAAGAATAATATTAAGTGGGCCTAGGCATTTGTTTGGTTCGAAGTAAGAATATGCTCTTTCAAGATTATTGAACTCATTTGGACCTAGATGTAAGTCGGTTCGTGCTAACCCATTCTCAAGGACATATAGGCTAGCCATCTCTTATAAAGTAGACATCAAAATAATTATAAACATCCGTAGTTTGCTTTAGTAGAGTACAATTATTTGAAATTAGAATCGAGGCGCGCTATTTAGCAAATTTCTATGGCCCTCGCAAAGTTAAAAATGCGTAGTTGCTTTAGGCGCGTTAAAATTACCTTCCTAAACTCGGGTGCGCATTTCATGTGACCCAAATCCAAATCTTAATAATGTTGAATAAAATATGTTTTGTATTACGGGTGCATTTCATGAGACGTGATCCAAAGACATGTTTTAGACGACGTTAAAATCTTCCTTAAAAGTGAATAAAAGCGGTTAAAAAGTTAAAAATGTACATAAGTTCAAAAGTGCTCTAAAATCAGATAATTAGGCCGAATATAACAGTTGAGCGACCGTGCTAGAACCACGGAACTCGGGAATGCCTAACATCTTCTCCCGGGTTAATAGAATTCCTTACCCGGATTTCTGGTTCGCGGACTGTAATACATAGTCAACCCTTTCCTCGATATGGGATTTGAACCGGTGACTTGGGACACCATAAATCTCCCAAGTAGTGACTCTAAATCTTTTAATTGAAAAAAAAAAAATCCCGTTTCGATTTTCCTTTAATTGAAAAAAACTTTTTTTATTATACCCTTTCCGGGGGTGTAGGAAAAAGGAGGTGTGACACTAATGTTGTTAATGTTTGTGTCACGATCCGGATTTCCCACCATTGGGAGTCGTTATGGCGCCTATTGTCGGAGCTAGGCAAGCCAAGCATTAAAACATTTTCGGATAACAACACAACAGTAATAACAATAATAAACCTTTAATATAAAAGCAGAAGCCTTTTATAACATAAATAACTGGAAACCAAAAATGCAGAAGTTAATATTTCTCTACCCAAGACTGGAGTCGCTATCTCACGAACCACTAAAGAGTGATAAAAATAAGGCTGAATAGAAAATACATAATGTCCGTCACGGTAAAATGAAAACAAACAAAAAATATGGAAAGGGACTTCGGCCTGCAAACGCCAGCTAGGCTATCTCGTAAGTCCATGGACTGAAGTCAGCTCCCGATCAGTAAACTACTGTTGTGGTCCAAAAGCTGCTCCAGTACCGTGATCTGTGCAAAAAGCACAGAAGTGTAGCATCAGCACAA